>JASIRB010000617.1:0-27391 GCA_030323885.1 Branchipolynoe longqiensis
TATAATATTACTGGATGCCCGGCCACGTTTGGGACACCAGAGAATACTACAGAAACTCTCCCCTTCATATCACTTGTCTATCAACTCATTAACCAATGCTAAGGAAGAATGAAGTCAAGACACAGATAAACAGTGGAGAAGTTGTTCTTTACTAACACCAACTCCTGTCCACCTACCAGTGACCTATCATCCACACCCCTTGCCTTCTAGCCACACAAGATCTCATTACTACTTTAGCCTGTATAGAAAGCAGTGCTTACAGCTCATGGGACAGGAGTCCTATAGCTGTGTTCACACTCAATTAGAATAGATGAATTTTGATAGCATCAGACAGAGTGTCTGGGGTTCCTGCTCAAGAGTAGGTGCGCATCACTCCAGAGTCAGGAGTAGAGTGATCTCTCTCCAGGGGGTCTGAAGCAGAGTCTAGAATTAAGATCTTGGTTTGAGGCTAGTGTGGTCAGAGGGCCAATGGGATGCAGGTGACTGGGCAGTCCCCAGCCAGCCAATCAGGCACCTCCACAGTCAGGGTGGGTGGCACCCTCCCCCAGTAGGGGTAGCTGTCACTCAACCCAGCTGCAGGTGGTGCCCTGTGTGTGTATATGCAAATTAGGCTGGTGGACCAGCCCAGTGGTCAAGGCAGGGGGGGGCAGGTAGTTATACAGTTACAATAGATCTCTGTTAAAATGGTCTTTTCTCCAATTGCACTCTGTATGGATGCATAGAGACATATTTCAACAATCATGTACTGCCTCTTATATAGGAACATCTCTTCATTAATCTCAGGCATAATATATGAACATATATTTCACACAGCTTATATCATGTCATAGTGGGAGTGGGATATTATTACTTTTAGTTTATATAACATCGTCCCCACTCCGTCGCCCAAGACTAATAATGCTCTCTGCCAATATATAATTCTTAACCGAAAATCCGTATATTTTTACAACGTCCCTCTTCCATTTCTACTTGCGCAAACGGCCAAGAAAAATGGAAGCCTTAAAACATTATGCCCTTTTCGGTTTAAGCCAGAGCAAGTGCTATACAGTGGAGCAAATATGAGCTGTCAATAGACATTATTTATTCCAGTACCCTTCTTGCTCGAATGTCCACACAATATCTTACTTAGGTGTATTCTCCACTGTATTGGCCACTCCTCCCTTCCCCACTGTTAAAGCTTTTCTATTTTTCTCCAGTTCTCCACCACCTGGAGGACCATTCTCATCTATTTGTTTACAGTAATTGTTTAGACATGAACAGCCCCAGAATCTATATTTAGAATAGCGGTCCCAATGTAGACGGTGGCTTTGAACCGGCTATCTTGCTACATATTTATACTAGTTTTACTCCCCCCTTACATAACATCAAATTTATATTTAGAAAGGCTGTCTTTTATCCTCCTGTCACTGTCCAGGCTGTGTCTGCTAATTCTCTTGCGCGCCCATGCCCCCTTTTAAAACTCATGACACAAAAAGAAATTAGTTTCAAAAATAGGGTAAGCAGGACAGAATAGCAACACAAGCAGGGAACCATGACAGGTCAGATCTTGCACAAGACAATCCGAATAACATGTCATTCAGTAGTGGTTGATCCCATCGACCAAGTTTTGACTACTGTAGATTTTACAGTACTTGCTTCACTCAACCATCGACCTTGTATTTTAGTGCCTAATCAGATTTTGGCAAATGCTGTCATCTAGTCCCACATCGATACACCTGTCCCTCCATTTTTACCTCACCGACTATGAACTGTAAGAAACCTGAGACGTCGATGGTAGACGCGTGGTTGCTCAGCAGGTCCCTATTTAGTTAACATAGCGGATCTCGCCTTATGGGCAAACAAGTACCAGCAATACACCTGTCCATCCATTTTGACCTCGCCGCCTCTGAACTGTAAGGAACCTGGGAACGTCTATGATAGACGCGTACTCTTTCGACAGGTCCTTATTGCATTCATATTACGGGTCTTGCCTTATGGGAAAACAAGGTTTAAGCGGTTTGGTCCGATGACCTACTTTTTTTAGGGACTGTTTTCTTGTAACTTAGACTAGCGCCAACTCTTCGATCTCACCAAATACAAGTCGTATTATGTCGAGTTAGAGGCAAATAATGACTCAATATGTGCCTTCTGCACAATGATACAGCATCCCATACCTGTATTAACACATAACATGGCAATTTTAATTTCATCTACGACAACGTTACACGGCGTCGTACTTGTACACACAATGACATTGTATAGAACCAATGTCATCTATCAAATGACCCAATTCATTTCCTGCCTCAATGGTTGTCCTAACCAACCACCGGTCCCATCACTCTAGTGACTCTCTGAATCATTGACCCTGTCAATCCTTGCCCAAGGTCAATCAACTGATCCGAATCAATCAGATGATCCGAATCAATCAAATGCCTCGAACTCTTGAAATGAAACCAATCATTTCCTCCCTCAATGGTTGCCCTAACCAACCACTGGTCCCGTCACTTCCAGTGACTCTCCGAGTCATTGACCCCGTCAATCCTCGCCCATGATCAATCCAATGATCCTATTATTACGCCTACTGTGGCACCCAAGCGGCGATGCCCACACCAGTGGTGTGCACATCGTCGTGAGCCCACGCACGTCTGCAGCCTGTCCGGCACCGCATACCACCGATTGGATGCTCAGAAGCGGATTATGGATCCGAGATCCAATCGTGATAACACGCGCACCGCGATCAGTGCCTGCACCTCATTGGATTTACTTAAAAACCACATCCTTGGCTTAACAAAAAAAAAAATTCTGACTGGTGCTCGGATCACGTCCCTGCCGCACACTAACCTATGAGTACATGTAAATGGAGGGAGGCAGTGAACACACAGCGCGTCACCGTACCGTCCGCCCTACTCTAAGTCGTCTTCCTCTCATCTTTCCTATCGGACACGTGAACTCGTCACTCCTACACCTACATCGTCTTTCACTCCCATTTCTACCATCGCACACGCGGACTCGTCCCTGCCGGACAGCATCGTCCGGTTTGATTCCATGAGCAGCCCGAGGCGCGAACTCGTCTATGGCTCAGTCAGCGCCGATGGGTCAGGTGGCCGCTAAGACCTTCCCATGGCTATATCCACGCCAGTTTCATGCAAGCAGGAATCAGAGAGGTGCATAATGTTTAATTAAATCCTCTCCCCCTTACTTTGCTACTGCGGGTTCTTTGCAAGCAGGAATCCGAGGAAAGACCAATTGCTATAATTAGCTTCCCCCCCTATACTTGTATTCTAACTAGCAGGGATCCGAGAGGCACCTAATGTCTAATTAAATCCTCCCCCCCTTACTTGTTCATTGTGGGTTGGGCGGGGAGCCTAATTTTCCCGTTATTCCCAATTTCCCCGAGCACTACCAGGATCCCGAGTCAGCTACCCGTCGCCAGACCGAAAGGCTTGGGAAGGGCTAGGAGTAGGTGACTAGAAATCCTTGATGGCAAGCCCCAGCGGTTCCGAGCGACTCTCACTCCTTTCAATTACACCTCGGTCAATTTCGACCGGTTACTTTTGACGAATGAGGTCATTACTTTGTCTTAAATTTTCTACAACGTCCCTGCTCATCCCCCCAATTTGGTTTTGACACACGGGAAGTGCATACAATATGTGGAATAACACCACCCCTAGTAGACAGCTCGGAAACGTTTACATCGCTTACACAAATTACACAACGTCCCTGCTCCTCCCCAATGTTTTATGGTTCAGACGCACCAGAGTGCATACACCTGCGCAATATACACTAACCCTTACCAAAAACAGCTTGGACAAAGCCTGTCAATGACCACCCACGTTATACAGCGTCCCTGCTCCTCCCCAACCTTTATGGTTCAGACACACCGACACTGTACACACATGTTGGCACCCCTCCTACACCCTATATGGCAGCGCGGACAGCTCCAACATCGAGCCCTGCGCCTTATACCGCACGACGGTGTCTCTATGGACTGGTAACGGGGAGGGAGGGGGCAGAGCTTCGGATTCACAGACCACCACCTCCCTACCCACCGGTACCATCCCTTGTCTCCTCCCTGGGCGACCACCTCTGGTACAACGAGCTTGGCATCTGTAATAACAATACATCATACCACATAACACGCTTATACCGGCGACTGCCAACAAACAATACCACAATATACTGAAATGTTCAATACGGACGTAATCGTCCGGCACCTGCACTAGACCGTCCATCAACATCAGGGGAACCTGCAACTCTGGCAGGCGCTCGAGCTGCTCCTTCATCACTCGGTGGAGAGCAGGAGGCCATGAGACATTCAAGGCCGGTAGGTCCAGCCTTGATGGCATCCGTCGTATGTTCACGGTCTCATGTTTAACTGTCAGTGTTCGCAAAAGCCACCCTCTGCCCTCCACCACGCATGCCTCTGGCACCTGCAGCACTGTTGGGCCGGTGATCCTCTTGTTAACCTGAGGCTTTCCGGCACAACGAATTGTCACTTCGATATGAGGTTCATGGGGTGCAATGTTCACACCACCCATGCCCTCCACAGGTGCCACAACGGTGGCTGACACCGTCTTTTGGATCTTCGTGATCCGCAGCTTGCAGTCTACCGGTTTCGTCCCCGTCACGAGCGCCGCTTCGCAGCTCTGGTAAGTCATCTCCATGGCAGGATAGCACACCATGGGCAGGCTGCCCATGCAAGCTACCGGATAGAAGCTCGCCTTCCTTCTCGTGCTTACCGCTACCACAGATTTCCCCACCACGGTCCTTGAATGTTCATCGTCTAGCAGCACCGGCAGATACGTCAAGTGGTATGCCGCATACGTCTCCTGACTCACCATCTGTAGTCCTAAGTGGAAGGCGATCGACGCGTCCGGACCCCACACCGGTTCTACCCTTGCATGTTGGTAGTACCAATGCAGATCGAGACCGTGAAAGCCCGCATCCTTGGCCGCCTTTATCACGAGTGCCAGCTGAGCCGGCATCAGTAGCGCCTCCGTCAACATGCCGCGCTCCAGCTGCATCACCATTCGGTGGTATAACGCTCGTTTTGACACGTAGTCGTCCACCACACTCTCCAACTCCTCCACTGCCAGCCTCACTCGCTGCAGCAGCGCCAAATCATTGGAGGTTTCCGTCATCTCCTCCGCTTCGTCCTGTGCCAAGGCTATCATTGATTCAACTACCGAGACATGCTCTGCTAATTGCAGCTGAATATTTCGTGTTCTATTCATAATGGAAAGCATGTGCTCTTGGTTATGCTTCAGGGCTTGCGTCTGTAGGCTGTGGGTGGTAATAGCCTGCTGCACTTTGTTTAGCTGTGCCTGGCTTACCGTCCCAAACAACCATGATGCTGCCACCCCTACTGCATTAAAGAGTCCCCTCTTGGGCCGTTTAGCAAACACCTCAAGAACTTCAGGAGGGTCTTGCTCTAACCTGGCCCGCAGGACACTGAGCTTCATTTCCCAATGATGAACATTAACATACCACTTGTTCTTAGTCAATTTGTCCACATGGTCCCATACCTGTGAGAACCAGTGCTCCACCGGTGGCCGGTTTGGGGGTGTGATCAGCACCACCAGCTGCCACACAGCAGACACCGTCGTCACTTCTCCTTGGCCATTAACTAGGACACCATCATCCTTAAAAAGGTCGGTGCTGCTGCCCAGAGGCAGGCAGCACCAGATGATTCCTATGTGCCAGTACAGTGACCACATGGTAGAAATTGACCTGGATATAAACATGCAGTCTCTGGGCGATAAGTTTCCGGAAATCGCGTCCCGCAGCACTATATGAACAGCGCCACCGGGCAGATCTGCTTATCAGCCCCAACACCGCTCTATCCGACGAACACTAACGTGGTCTCAAAATTTCCTGCTGCAATCAACTGGACAACTCCTGAATGCAACCTACTTGCACCCCGGAGGTTCCCGAAGCGATAAGTACTAAATTTCAGTCTTATAAACAAGCCTTAGCCTCCCGGACGAGCATCTCCCTGAATCTTCACCAAAGATTGTCCAACCATTAATCAGTCACGTACTGACGGTGTGTGCTTCTAACACACCGGCCTAGTTCAAGTCCTGCACCGTGTGCCTCGTCCAGTGCACTAGCAGACACTTCTCCAGCTTTCCTTATTGGGGTTTTTCGTCCCAGCCACGCCTCAGGTGCTGTGAACCCCACAAAAATAAACACACAATTTTCTGCAACTTTTCCGTGTCGGAACAAGCCACACAATGTTCGCGTACCTCACTCAGTCGGTCGGTTCGTTGTGGTTTCATGTCCTAGCAACCCCTGCGGTGCTGGAAATTACCCAACGAGCAAATACACATATCTATTTATATCGTCCATGTCAGGAGGGAAAGTCACACACTGCCATCCGCCTAGTAGTGTAGTATCAACACCTCAGGTACTCGACACCCTCACTTGATATATATATATATAAAAACAATTTTCACTCCATCACAACTCCACAAAAATGTTCGTGAACTGCTGAGCTGTGTATGGCAATCTTCTCCGGACGTTATTACGTACCGATGTGTATAACAACACCCTGCCAAAATCACACACAAATCTCAAAGTTCCAACTTTCAATGTTTTTGGTCTCAACAAAAAAATTATCACCTCATACATACAGTCTACTGTCTCCTCCTGGAACCTCTACAGAACACCTCTACACAAGCAATGCAGGCGCGTTTGGCTAACTGTTGTTCCTGTGGGTCCGGGATGGCTTCCCTCAGCCGAGTCTTTTCTCGGGTGTGGGGACGCAACACTCTGGTGTTGTAGCTCTCAGGGCTTGCTGGAGGTGGTGGGGGGCGTTTAACCGCCCCGGTGACAGTCCGTTGATATCCCAACTCACACGTCGCGTCAGGCGAACTGTTCAGCCGGCTCGCAGCAGGCGAAGTATTCAGCCGGGTCGTCTCAGGCGAAGTGTGCAGCCGGGTCGCAGCAGGTGAAGTATTCAGCCGGATCGCATCAGGCGAAGTGTTCAGCTGGATCGCATCAGGCGAAGTGTTCAGCCGGGTCATGTGAGGCGAAGTGTTCAGCCGGGTCGTGTCAGGCGAAGTGTTCAGCTGGGTCATGTGAGGCGAAGTGTTCAGCCGGGTCATGTGAGGCGAAGTGTTCAGCCGTCTGGTGTCAGTGGCGGGTGGGTTGTGGCTGGTTGCCTCGGTTGCGTCCCGTCTGGTTACCATAGGTTCGGGCCCATCCTGCCTCACCACCTGCCTGGGTCGCTGGGGGACAAAAACAGGGCGAGACACACAAGTACCGCTAGGTGCATTAGTCACTCCTTGATTGCATTCCACATTCACACCTCTAATCCCTTTCACACCTTTGTCACTTGAACTATTGTTCCCATTGTGTCCCACTTGTTCTGTGTTCTCTGGCCTCCCATGCTCCCCTTGTAGCTGTGACTTGTTGCTGCGTATCACCATTGTATGTGTGCTTAACCACCCAGCATTTCTATTTCTTTGCCCATGGGTTAATCTAGAAGTGATTAATTCCCCTTTTCTTTCTCTATCAGCCAATTTCACCTGATCTCCCTTTACCACTCTTTTTCTATTTTCTGGGCCCCCCACAGAATCAGCCCTGCTAATTTCTCTGGCTGTATTATTTGAATGTCTACCCAACTGCAAATAAGCTGGTGAAATATAGTAGACTACCCCTGCCATACTAGCACATGCATCTTCTGTACCCAACCACCTGTGCTCCTCACCATTCAGGATAATGCTCCTATCCGTGTAGGACAGCACGGCATCACACTGCTGCATGACATCCGTCCCTATCAGGATATCATGCTCCAATTCTCCTACTACACAAAACTCACACTCAGCTCCCCCCAGGGTGACCTTCCCCACTCCCCTTGTAGGAATCAAATGTCCTGAAAGTGATCGAAGCTTCAGCCCCTGCCTGAGTGTACCTGTGGCATATCCTCTCAATTTGAGAGCATTGTATACTTTACTCTTGATCATACTTTTACTGGCACCAGTATCGATTAGACCTGAATATGAAATTCCGCCAAATTTCATCTTGATACATGGTCTTCGATCTGCTGCCTTGCCTAGTTTTTCAACTGTACTGGACCTGATCTCGCTAGTACGGTCAACCATACCTGCCTGCACCTTCTCCTCCTGGGTAGCCACATAATCACTGTGATAGTTATGTGTACAATCACTACACCTGACCGTATCTCTCCGTGGGCCCGGGTGAGACTGTCGAGGGGCACGCCCCATTACTTGACGTGGCGCCCTCCTTCTCTCACCCCGATTTGCATTACTCTGGGTGGGCAGTACTGGTGCAGTCTGCACCACTACCGTTGATGGTGGGGCTGGTGCTACAGCCACTTGGGCAGCCTGTACTGGCCGCTCCGTGCGCTCTACCAGCATTTTTCGGAGGCTTTTGATCTCCCCCTGGAGTGTTTTCAATGCCTCCCTATTTGTACCAGCCCCACTTGGCTCCCTTTTTGTGTGCCCCTCAATGGCCCCTATCTCCATGGGCTCCTCCATCCTATGAGCCCCACTCAGCCTGCCCCCTGGCCCTGCCAGGCCTTCCTCATTCTCCCTGGCTACTGACATGGCCGCCTCTAGGCTAACTGCCCTGGCCAGGCGTACATTCAGCCTGACCACTGGTTCAATCAAGGAGTCCTCAAATTTCTTGATGACCATGCCATGTACTGCCCCCATCTTCCTCAGTCCCTTCTCTGGCCAAGCCCTCTGTACCGCCGTACTGTATCGCATACAGTACGCCGACATCAGCTCCCCTTTTTCTTGCTTTAGTGAGAACACTATATCAATTAGGGCTGTGGCCTCCCTGGCTGTCAAGAACAGTCCTACCAGGCGTTCCCGGACCTCCTCCCATGAGCTATTCTCATCATCTTCATATACGGAGTATATGACCTCATAGAGGTTGCCACTAGAGTGACTGAGTGCGAATTTTACAACATCCGCCCCTCTGGCCCCGGATACTCTACCTGCCCGGCCAACCTGCTCTACCCAGCTCCTCAACACTCCCAGATCTGAACCATCCACAGTGGCTATCTGCCTTCCCTGGTCCTTAAGATCCCGCAGAGCCCTCTCCTCTAACTTCATTCGATCTCTCCCTAGTGCCAGGCGCTCCTCTCTTACTGCTCGTTCCTCCGCGATCCTGGCCTGCTCCTGGCTAGGTCCAGTCCTATGCTCCCTGGCTTCCCGGAGCGCTCTGCTCTGTATTTCCAACTGTCCAGCCGCATATTTGGTTAGATATACTAGCCGATCCGCATCTGTGGGTATCTCCCCTGCAGCTACCCCAGCTGTAAACCAGTCGGTAAACCCCCTATCTAATTCTGCCGCTGCCATTGTGATAGCTGTACTGTTATCCGGCACAATGCCCCTCCTTCTATCTAACTCACTGGCCCGGGCAGCTATGGAGCTGGCCCTGATAGATCTGAATCTATCCAGTTTATGTCTTTTATTAACTTAAAGTTACTTTAAGCTACAGTAAGATATCGATATATATTCAATAACCGACGTACCGATGTATCGTTATTTCTATCTGTCAATATATATATGATCATATCAACACCATATATATCGACGTATACATCCATGTACCGGCGCACACTCTGTCAATATATTTCAAACAACATAAATCGCCGTACAGGCGCACAAGTCTGTCGGTATATTTCAAACCAATATAAATCGACGCACCGATGTACAACCCCCACCTATCTGTTGATATATTTCAAAATAAATAAATATGTACAGACGTACAACTCTGTGGATATATTTCAACCAAAATAAATATATATCGACGTACATCAATGTCCAACTCCCTTACTGTCGATATATTTCACAAAATAAATATATATCGACGTACATCAATGTACAACTCCCTTACTGTCGATATATTTCACAAAATAAATATATATCGACGTACATCAATGTACAACTAACTCCCTTCTCAGTTTACACTCCCCTACACACCCACAGACCCCTGCCGGCCTGCTGCGTGCGGCCTCCCTACACACAGTCAGGGTGGGTCGCCTTTCTAATGGGACAGCCCCCACTACCTTTAAAGCTGCACACTCCTGCAACAACACACAATATTTCTCAAAACCAAACCAACCATCTAGATTTGATTCCACATATTTAACTCAGATGCTGGTGCAAAACATTTGTTGTCTCATATAAGGGCATACTGTTGAGTATAGCGTCGCTGCTGGGTACCGCCCCCACTACGTTAAAGCTGCACACTCAATTGAGAGCACACAATTCTCAAAACCAACACACTGTTCTACATCTGATTTTTATATATCCAACTCAGATACCGGTGCACTTATTAAACATTTGTTGTCTCCTATAAGGGAATACTGTTGAGTGGATTACTAGAACCTGTTACAGCACAAACCTATGGTGATAGAGTTTTGGCAAGCATGCCAAAATTAATTTAGCATGTTTCCATCTCAGACATCCCACAGTTGGCCATTCAACAAGGTTACCCGAAGCCAAAGCAAGGTATATTACCATGCACAACCTAATATGTTTTATCTCTGATTTTGAGAGAAACTCCAAACCCTTGGACTATGCCCCTTTAACTTCCCGGGTGGGTTGCGTCACTGCTGCGCGTCGGCCAGACCCCTACACACACACACTCCGATCCCTGCCGGTTGTTGATACACCGCGGTGGGTGAGCTAATTGTTGCGCGTCAGTCACACCCCTTAACCGTCGATATATTTCAAAAATATAAATCGATGTACCGGCGCACAACTCCACCTGTGTGTGCATATATTCATAGAAATCCTATCTATCTGTCGACCTATATCACCAACACAATATACACTGACGTACCGATGTACAACTCCCCCTATGTGTCAATATATTTCACCAAAATAAATATATATCGACGTACATCAATGTCCAACTCCCTTCAGTCTTCACTGTCGATATATTAAAACAAAACTATATATATATCGACGTATATCCATGTCCAACTCCCTTACTGTCGATATATTTAAAAAAAATATATATATATATATCGACCTATATCAATGTCCACGCCCTTACTGTCGATATATTTCAAAAAAATAAATATACACTGACGTACCGATGTACAACTCCCCCTATGTGTCAATATATTTCACCAAAATAAATATATATCGACGTACATCAATGTCCAACTCCCTTCAGTCTTCACTGTCGATATATTAAAACAAAACTATATATATATCGACGTATATCCATGTCCAACTCCCTTACTGTCGATATATTTAAATATATATATATATGTCGACCTATATCAATGTCCACGCCCTTACTGTCGATATATTTCACAAAATATAAATCGACGTACCGGCGTACAACTCCCACCTAAACTATCAATATATATTAAAATAAATATATGTCGACTTACTATTTCTTTCTATACAGATGGTGGTTGGTGTAATTGCTGGTTGCAGCCCCCCTACACACACACACCCAGCCACCCTTTCAACTTGTTTACAAGGCCAGTGGGTGGTGTAATTGCTGGTGGCAGTCACAAAGGCTGGGCCGCGTAGCCGCTCACACACACCCACACACAGACAAAGACCGAGCCCGGCCGGCTGTTGATACACGGCGGTTCGCGTCCTTTGTTTGTTGGTTGTGTAATTGCTGGATGCAGTTACAAAGGGTGGGTCGCGTAACCGCTCACACACACCCACACTCATACATGTTAGAAAGGCTGGGTTACGTAACTGCTTCGCGTCACCACTTATCCTAACAGCCCTTTAGATCTGTCAGATGGTGGTGGTGTAATCACTGCCTTCTGCCACTTAGTCGGTCTAGCCTGTAGTCTCCAACCATTGTCCTATTCAAAGGAGTGCCACTTCTAATCCCCCTTAGATCCGCCAGGTGGTGGTGACGCAACTGCGGCGCGTCACCCCTTTGTGGCTCAAACACGCTATTTTCCCGCCAAATACGTTATTTGGGCGCCACACGCGTTATTTTCAGCATTAAATACGTTATTTCAGCATCAAATACTTTATTGTACCCGTCAGACATTTTTGTATTAAATACGTTATTTTAACGCGAAATACGTTATTCTAACGCGAATCGGACAAGAAATGACTGAGCGCCGAATTTAATAACATATAAATTTCGCCCAGCCTCGTGCACCCACACAATGGACTAACCGAATTTAATAATATATAAATATCAGTCTCACCGGTCTAGAAACCAGACCGAGCACCGAATTTAATAACATATAAACTTCGCTCAGCCTCGTGCACCCACACAATGGACTAACCGAATTTAATAATATATAAATTTCAGTCTCACCGGGCTAGAAACCGGACGAGAAATCGGACACAACCCGAATTTCGTAATATATAACTTTCTATCAGCCTCGTGGTTCTGGCGGCGTCGTGCACACACACAACGGCCTTCCCGAATTTCAAACAATACATAAATCTATATTGTTCCTTAACACAGAGCTGGCGGCGTCGTGCACCACTCTTAACGGCCTTCCCTAATCGCTTTTGGATTAGATATGAACTTACCGTCGCGCGCCCACCCTTATTTAACTCTTTCTGATTGCAATTAGTTTACATATAATTCTATATATCGGGCCACAACCGGAGGAAAAACGGACTCTACCCGACTTAATAATACCAATATTTAAAAACAACTGTTATCAGTCTCACACAGAACGTACTAGCCTCACACAGACGTACTAGCCTCACCCAGAATGTACTAGCCTCACACAGAACGTACTAGCAACCTAAGCTTTTTCTTCTCCCTTAATTTCTCACCCAACTGTCATGGTCTATACATACAGAGCATATATATCAATGTTCATACAGTCAACAACCTTCTTTTCGTTTTATGTATTGTGTGAGTGCAGGCAGTGTGTATGCCGTGTGGTTGTGTTTCCTTCCGCTCTACCTTTGTTCACATACATATATACAAAATATACATATCAAATTTCACTCACCTATATATCAACACATATATATAGCCACACATTCTCCTCCACACACATCTCGACACACATGCCTCAAAACACACACATCTCGACACACATGCATCAAAACACACACATCTCGACACACAAGGATCAATTTCGTTACAAATAGCGGTACACAGTGTCTCACCCCCATCTCGACGCCCCAGCGTCCCAAAACAAGCGGTAACAGCACAAAACTGGACCCTACCTGACCATTGATGGCGTGCGCGTGTGTCGTCATCACGGGTGTTCTCGTCGTCATCACGGGTGTTCTCGTCGTCATCACGAGTTCTTCTGTCATGTCTGAGAATCGTCTCAGAGCTTCGTCATGGTCACCACTATAATATTACTGGATGCCCGGCCACGTTTGGGACACCAGAGAATACTACAGAAACTCTCCCCTTCATATCACTTGTCTATCAACTCATTAACCAATGCTAAGGAAGAATGAAGTCAAGACACAGATAAACAGTGGAGAAGTTGTGCTTTACTAACACCAACTCCTGTCCACCTACCAGTGACCTATCATCCACACCCCTTGCCTTCTAGCCACACAATATCTCATTACTACTTTAGCCTGTATAGAAAGCAGTGCTTACAGCTCATGGGACAGGAGTCCTATGGCTGTGTACACACTCAATTAGAATAGATGAATTTTGATAGCATCAGACAGAGTGTCTGGGGTTCCTGCTCAAGAGTAGGTGCGCCTCACTCCAGAGTCAGGAGTAGAGTGATCTCTCTCCAGGGGGTCTGAAGCAGAGTCTAGAATTAAGATCTTGGTTTGAGGCTAGTGTGGTCAGAGGGCCAATGGGATGCAGGTGACTGGGCAGTCCCCAGCCAGCCAATCAGGCACCTCCACAGTCAGGGTGGGTGGCACCCTCCCCCAGTAGGGGTAGCTGTCACTCAACCCAGCTGCAGGTGGTGCCCTGTGTGTATATGCAAATTAGGCTGGTGGACCAGCCCAGTGGTCAAGGCAGGGGGGGGCAGGTAGTTATACAGTTACAATAGATCTCTGTTAAAATGGTCTTTTCTCCAATTGCACTCTTTATGGATGCATAGAGAAATATTTCAACAATCATGTACTGCCTCTTATATAGGAACATCTCTTCATTAATCTCAGGCATCATATATGAACATATATTTTACACAGCTTATATCATGTCATAATGGGAGTGGGATATTATTACTTTTAGTTTATATAACATCGTCCCCACTCCGTCGCCCAAGACTAATAATGCTCTCTGCCAATATATAATTCTTAACCGAAAATCCGTATATTTTTACACATGTGTCTAGACTCGTGCAATGTGCGTCTATTGGGACATATACGTTTGTCAATTTAATAGAATATGGTACTGCTGAAGCCTATGATCTCCAGAATTTCTATTTTGCTCTAGAGGCAATATATTAAGTCAATATAATACTTTTATTAGAATCTGTCACTGCTAAAGCATATGATCTCCAGAATGTCTATGTGCATACCAGATGTATTTAGTATGTTTTCACTTCAAATATCTTCAAAGTTAACCCTTAAAGCTAAAAGCTGCAACAAGTAATGGAGAGTATAATAATCAACCTAATATATTTTTCTAAAAAGTATCGCTGAAAACCCCAAATCAACGTGTAACATTTTCCGATATATGAGATATGGGATATGGAGAACTCTGCTATAATAAATTGCAACTTGTCTATAAAATGGTAAATGTTATGTAAAACCAAAGGCATATAAGGTATATGTGGAGTTGGTGATCCATTACAAATTGAGGATAGAGGTTGTGTATTAATATAGTAGAGAGAGAGGGTCACTTCTTGACCTGAGAGAGAGGGTCACTTCTTGACATGTGAGACAGTCTTTGGGAAGTCGCCTCACATACCCCCTCCCCTCCAAGAGTTATTTATGGATCACTGCACCAGATACAACAGGGCACTGTAGCCAGATCTAACCATGCCTTGGTAACAAGGATATTGAACCCTCATTGGTGGATAGAGGAATGCTTGCTAGGGATTGGAAGACTGGATCATGTGATCACCACCATCTTGTTCTTGAAACTATAAATACAATAAATCAGAGAGTCTCACTCTCCTACCTTTCACTCTTTATCTACTTTCCTTCCTTGGCTGTAGTGATTTCTTATTAGCCTATGTACACCACTCAAACCGCCAGCCGTCGACTTTAAAATCGGATTTAACAACATTAATGATAGAACATCTATGAGACTGGATTTATACCATTGAATATGAATGAATCCATATTTGTACGACTCCCAAAGAAGCCAAAACCAACATTGTGTACTGAGTACAGAACACTAAGCCTGATGAGTCATATGTTGAAGATGATCCTGAAAATAATTTTACTGAGAAACAGACAGAAAATTGAAGAACAAATCAGTAACGTACAAAGTGGGTTTATATCTGGAAGAGGTACACGTGAAGGGATTTTCAATATGAGAATGATTTGTGAACGTTATTGTGAAATGAACCAGGATGTTTATGCCTGCTTTATTGACTATGAGAAGGCCTTCGACCGAGTCAATCATGAACTGTTAATCAAATGTTTACAAGATATTGGTGTCAATGGCAAAGACATTAAACTAATTGTGAACTTATACTGGACACAATGTGCATTTATAAAAATGGAGCAGGGCCTATCGGATGAAGTTATGATTAAACGAGGAGTTCGACAGGGGTGTGTATTGTCACCATGTCTATTTAACCTGTACACAGAGATGATTTTCAGACACATTGAAGATTGCAAGGGAGTGACAATAGGTGGCATGAACGTCAACAATCTTAGATATGCCGATGACAGTGTAATACTAGCAGACAGTGAGAAAAACCTACAAGATATAGTGAATAGAATCAATAAAGCTGGAATACTATTCAACATGAAGATGAATGCCAGGAAGACCAAAACAATGGTTATAAGTAAAAAGACAGATAAACCAAATGTCAATATAACCATAGATGGCACAAACATAGAACAAGTATCCGAATTCATATATCTCGGACAAAAGATTACAAATGATGGGAGATGTGAGGAAGAAATTAAAAGAAGGATAACAATAGCCCGAACAACATTCTCCAAAATGTATAGAGTGTTAACATCAAGTAAGATATTAATACAAACAAGGAAGCGTATTCTTCAGTGTTATGTGTGGTCTACTCTAATGTATGGGGCTGAGACATGGACAATCTCTAAGAAAATGTACAAACGTTTAGCAGCATTTGAGATGTGGACTTATCGAAGGATGATGAAAATATCATGGACAAAGAAGATCACCAACAAAGAAGTTCTCAGAAAAATTAAAAATAAGAAAAGCTTGTTTGCCACTATACAGACAAAGAAACTTATTTATTTTGGCTACATCATTCGTCAGAGTTCAATATACCATACATTGTTGGAAGGGAAGGTGAATGGCAGCAGAGGGAGAGGGAGACCAAGAACATCATGGTTTACAAATATTTCACAGTGAACAGGCTTGAATTATTCACAGTCTATCAGAACAGCACACCATCGGGACAAGTGGAGAACCATTGCATCCACCCCTCGACTAGAGGACGGAACTATTGATTGATTGAATGTGAGAGAACACAATGTTATACAATAAGTTGTTTGTTGGGTGGGGGGTTGGTTGTAAGAGTTTTGGTTTTTAGTCCAAAGTTACCCAGAGGTCACAGTATAGCACTGACTGAAGGACACTCCTAAATTTCCAGCTTCCCTGAGGTCAATGCAGACTACATGTACTATTGAAACAGTTCACCGGCAACCCAGAATCTCATTATAGTGCACTAACCCACTAAGCCAGTTCCCGGGTGCCCTGAGCCTTTAAAAGAAAAAAAAAGTTGTCTGCCGGTGAATGTCTTGTGCTGTCGGTAGTGCCCAACCATACAGCGAGTAATTTTTACACGACCTTGGCCACGGCAACCAGTGTGGTGGCAGTGGTGCAAACCAATGGCAACACTAGACCCAGAGCGGGACTCGAACCCACATTTTTGCCATTCCGGGGCCAGCGTCTTACGCTAATACGGTGCTAGCATCCTAACCATTAGGCTACCCAGGCTCCCTGATGCAATCACTTATGCCATTCCGGGGCTAGTGTCGCAACCATTAGGCAACCCAGGATTCTTGATGCAATCACTTATGCCATTCTGGGGCTAGTGTCGTAACCATTAGGCTACCCAGGATCCTTGAAGCAATCACTTATGCCATTCCGGGGCTAGTGTCGCAACCATTAGACTACCCAGGCTCCCTGATGCAATCACTTATGCCATTCAGGAGCTAGCGTCCCAACCAACAGCCACTCCGGTGCTAGCGTCATAACCATTAGGCTACCAAGGCTCTCTGAAGCATTCAGTGTACTACATGCATAACGCAGGCCTACTGCCGGTGGAGGACGTTCAAAACACTACCCCGTTCAAAACACTAGGGTAGTTTTGAACTTAAGTTCAAAACACTAGTGTCAAGTTCATAACACTACCCCTACGTACTCTGAAAACACTACCCAAGTTCAAAACACCATCATGACATGGCAGTGGGGGGTTGTAGTGCCGCAAAATGTACATATTTGGTATAGGTATTAGTAGTATACGCTGATAGTGCTGCGGCATCTGCACCACATATTAGTATACACTGACCGTGCTGCGCTGTTTAACAATGTCTTAGAAGACCAGACGAATGAGTTGAGCATCACTATCCTGTTTTGGGAGATCGGGGGATCCGAACCCATGATTGTGTGGGTTCGAACCGTGGTCGAGTCAAACCAATGACTTAAAAATTGATACTTGTCACTTCCTAGCCAGGCCCTCTGCATCATTAGGATAGGGCAAGGACTGGCTGGCTCAGTGTCAGGATAATGTGACTGAGTGGGATATCAGGCCATGGTGCTGATGGCCTAGTCTCTCTGTGGGGCATCACTATAAAGTCACCATGAGTGTGCACTGTCACAAGTCGGTACAGATCCTGGTATGAACTTAGATGTTGCTAGAACGTAAAACAACAACAAACAATCCCTACTGTCCCGCCTTACTGCATACTGCCCCACCCTACTGCATACTGCCTCACCCTTACTACAAATGAAAATGAATATGCAGCAAAACAATAATAATAGCGTAGTGTTTCGAACTTAAAGGTAGTGTTTTGAACTTGGTCGTAATGCGTAGCATTATGTTTGATGCGAGGAGAGGAAGAGACCCTCCCCCGCCCGCGCTGTCGCGCTGCTTTCCCACCTCGGCCGACGCCCGCCCGCCGCCTCCTCCCCCCGCCCCCCTGCCGCGCAGCACTCGCGCCTCACCCGACGCCCACTGCTCGCCATCTCTCGCCCTCCCCCGGGCCGGCAGCATTCACACCTCACCCGCTGCCGCCCTTTCCCTTCCCCTTATAAGGTCGCCCGCCGGCCTCCCTCAGGCACTCGCCCTCCTGCCGCCTTCCAGCTCTCTACCCTTTTTCTCCACCTACCCACCCATCTTCTTCCTATACTCTCTCTTCCAGCAGGGTGGAGGGCTCCTCGGCACCCCCTCCCTCATCTACTGACACTCAACTATAACCTTCATTCACCTGTACTTTGCTCCTCATGAGCCCTTTCTACCTTATCTCCATTTATTGATTTACCTTACATTGCTCCTTATGAGTTCCTTACATTGCTCCTCATTACACTGCTCCTCATGAGCCCCTTCTACCTTTCTCCATTGTTTGATTTACCTTACATTGCTCCTTATGAGTTCTTTACCTGCTCCTCCTGAGCCTCTCCCTCTGTATGCTCTGTTTGTTTGAGGCGTAAATAAACGCCTTACTTCCAACCCCGCCTTCCCTTCTTCCTTTTCGCGCATTAAGGATAGTGTTTTGACCGTGACCACAGTAGTGTTTTGAACCTACCTTCAACCAGGTTGAAAACACTACCGTAGTGTTTTTATGGGGTAGTGTTTTGAACTTACTACACAGGTGTCGAGACACAAAGTGTGGTTCTAATATGTTCTTGTTCTACTTGCTAGAAAGTCTCGCCATAAGAGAGTTATGGCCGGGATGTGTTACAGCCTCAGCCTCCTAAAACACGCCATCGGGCACTTTGTTCACGTGGATAAATAAAATAAAGAATCACCACAATCCCCCACACACGCCCACCCTATCTTACCAACAACAGCGGGTAGTAGAGGAATCCAAAATCTGATTAATACGATGGCTTTAGGGTTTCTGCTACATTCTAAAAGTAAACATACATGCCTACAATCCCTTATCCGAAGTATTTGGGGCCAGTTGTATTTCGGAATCCAGATTCCAACAACCAGCCAACCTTTCTCTCTGTCTCTATCTCTGTGCGTCTTCCTCCTCATCTTTCTTTCTGACTCTTTCTCTCCCTCCTGTCTTTCTATATCCCTGGTTTTCTCTCTTTATCTTTACCTCCCTCTGTCTTTCTCTACATCTCTTGGTTTCTCGCTCTGTCTCTCTGTCTGTATATCTTTGTTTATCCCGGTCTCTATATCTCCCTCTCTCTATATCTCCCCTTCTCTATATCTCCCTCTCCCTATATCTCTCTATATATATCTCCCTCTCTATATATCTCCCTCTCTCTATATCTCCTTCTCTCTATATCTCCCCCTCTATATCTCCCTCTCTCTATATCTCCCTCTCTCTAGATCTCCCTCTCCCTATATATCCTCTCTATATCTCCCTCTCTCCATATCTCCCCCTCTCCATATCTTCCTCTCTCCCTCTCTCTATCTCTCACTCTCTCTATATCTCCCCTTCTCTATATCTCCCTCTCTATATCTCCCTCTCTCTATATATCCCTCTCTACATCTCCATCTCTATATCTCCCTCTCTCTATATCTCCCTCTCTCTATATCTCCTTCTCTATATCTCCCTCTCTCTATATCTATATCTCCCTCACGCTATATCTCCCTCTCTCTCTCTAGCTGTCTCTATACATCATACTACACTTTCAAATGTTTTCAGATCCCACCCTCCAGCCTCCCTGTACTGCCAAACCTCACAGCAGATTTTCCGCATGAGTGACTGAGAAGTAGAAATCCGAAGGCAAAACACCAGCAACATGACTACATCAACTATAGCTGCCAACCCAATCTCGCCTACCGTATCCGATGCCAGGCAACTAACAAGGCTGCAACCCACCCCACTGTGCCCCCAGCCCTACCCTATCCCTCTCCATTTATCTAAATGACTTACAAAATGTATATGTGTCACTTCCTAGCCTGGCACTTGGCATTAATAGGATACAGCAAGGACTGGTTAGCTCAGTGTCAGGATAATGTGACTGAGTGGGATATTGGGTCATGGTGCCAGTGGCCTGATTTCCCAGTGGGGCAGTACTATAAAGTCGACATGAGTGTGCACTGTCACAAATCGGTACCCGCCTTGATATGACCTTAGATGTTGCCAGGACTTAAAACTCTAACGACCAACCATTTATCCACTCCTCGCCCCAGGGTCTCTCAAATCACCGGGCTTACTCACTATTCACCCTCGTATGGCGTGCAGTATCAATGTACACGAGAGAGGCATTACTTGGCAAACAGATAGAGCTAGTCAGGAGCAGGTCGGAGGCGGAGAGGATGGGGGAGGGGTGGAGGGTGAAGGAAGGGGAGTGGGACCAGGAGGGGGTGGGGATATGGGGGTGGCGGGAATGGAGCGGGTACAGAAGGAGGGGGAGGAGGGGGGGAGGGGGGGGGGGGTAGGGGGGGGGGGGAGGAGGAGGGGGATGGGGAGAAGGGGGAGTCATTGATTTGACTCAGTGAGGATTTGTACCCATGCCTTCCTACACAGGAAGCTAGCGAACGTTCTTACCATCCCGTCCAGCGACGTGTGTAATTACTTACAAGTGATGTATTTTTGTTTTTGTTATTGTTAAATAATATTGTTATTATTGTTATTGTTGCCATTGTTGTTGCTATTGTCATGGGGGTAATGAAAATGGGAAATATTGCACCTAGAGTGGGACTCGAACCCACATCTCTTTGCATTCCAGGCCAGTGTGCTAACCATTACACCACCTAGGCTCCCTGATATCACCATACTACCCACTCCTACCTGTCTATGTGGTTATTTGCCTGAGAGGTCAGTGCAGACTACTACACTATTGTTACTATTGTCATTGTTATTATTAATATTGCTATTATTTGTTAGTGGTAGTCAGAAGGAAACATTTTGTTTTTTTACTTAACATTATTACAAATTTAATTAATACTACTATTAATATTATATTTGTCTATTAATTGGATGTAAAAATTCGTGAACATAATTTGTGACGGAGTCGCAAATTAAACAACAATGAACGTATTATTATTGGAGACAGACTTCTGAAACCACTCCAGTTTGATAATATAATGCCAAGATAGGTAGCATCGTAATCTAATACAAACAGCTGATCCCGCAATGAACTCGGTTAAGTCTACAGGCCAGTAGCTTATCACAGGGAGGCACTTGACAATGTGAGCTGACGAAATCGAACAGGTAAACAAACAATTCTGCTATTCCGAGTTCCGTTAGCATGGTTAAGATATCGAATTCAAGGCTATTTCAAGCCTTTTAAAGGCTGTTTTTGATCGGAATTCAAAACTATTTTCATTTGGATTTCAGTGGGGAACAATAATGGCGAATGGCGATTATGGACTACTTTAGACTTTTAATGGAATCAAGGCTTTCCAAGACTAATTGCACAAAATAGGTTAAATTCAAGGCTTTTCGGGCTTTGAAATGGAGCAAATGAAGTTCAAGACTTTTGAAGATTTTCCAGGCCCCGTACGGACCCCGTGTTCGTCCTTCAGGAAGGTTTGTTTGTTTGTTTGTTTGTTGTTGTTTTACGTCATAGCAACATCTAAGGTCATATCAGGATGGGTACCGACTTGTGACAGTGCACACTCATAGCGACTTTATAGTGCTGTCCCACTGGGAAACCAGGCCACCAGCACCATGACCTGGTACCCCACTCAGTCACATTATCCTGACACTGAGCATACCAGTCCTTGCCCTGTCCTAATAATGCCGAGCGCCTGGCTAGGAAGCGACAAGTATCAATTTTTACATCATTGGTTTGACTCGACCAGGGTTCGACCCCACGATCTACCAGCACAGGAGACGGATGCTCTAACTCATTCGGCCATCCCGTCTGGTCCCTTCCGCTGAAGTAATAGCTTCAGTCCTTCAGGAAGGACTGAAGCTATTACAATTCACCCTATTCACACGTGACCTAATTAGGCATCAGAACGAGGCTGAGTAAGAGTCGGTATTGGAAATGGCCATAAGACACTGCTGTGTGCCGATGTGTATGAACTACTACATAAATTAAAGGAGTCAAATTTGAAGATATTAACTTTTGAAACTATCATAATCATTTTTGCTTACCTTTTTTCTATTTATTGGTCAATTTTCATGAAGATTGAGTGATGATCAGATGCATTTCAGTAGGCAATATCAACAAAGTCACTCACCGTGGCTGCCAATCTTTTCTTAAATTCAAAATTGCATAACTTTCTTAATATATTTTAACATTTTAAAGCTTTTAATAATTTGTAATTACTAATACTAGTTGTTTAACTGTGTTGCACAGATAACTACGCTGACAGTGCTGCATTACATGATACCACCATAACTAGGCAGACTTGAAGTTGACAGTCACATTGTAGTTAAAGAATGGGAAAAATCACCATGCAAGGGTCACCCAAACTTCGTGAAAATTGGCCAATAGATAGAAAACAGGTATGCAAAGATGACTCTGTTACTTTCAAAAATGAATACCTTCAAATTTGAGTGATTTTGAGAGGTTTTGGCCAACAAAAAAGTATTCACATGACTTTTCATACAGCGGCACCTTGCAGACGCGTAAGTGCCCTCGGTCTGGTTTCAACATGGCCGCGGCGTGAATAGGGTGAATACACGGGCTACATTTGAGCAAAGTAAGAATTGTACACATTAAGAGGCAAAACCCAAACAGACAAACAAATAATCAAACAAGTCACGAGCACTACACATGCCTAGCAAACTAGTAAGCCCATCGTTGACGTTCTATAAGTACTATAAGAACCAGGGATGAAAGTGGTCTCCAGCAAAAATACCAACAGAAATCTATGCCTACAGTAAGGTTATCTCTAACCCAACCACAACTTTCTGGGAAAATGCGGATATTATCCTATAGGCTTACCACAGCCAGGGAATCGCAGCTAATTAACGGAAGTCAGGTTTCATACATACAGGCAATGTACTAACACATACATACACAGTATACACTGACAATGCTGTGAGATTTGAACAACATATTAGCATATGTTGCTAGTGTTGTGCCATTTGAATGACGCATTAGCATATGCTGATAGTGCTATGGCGTTTGAACAACATATTAGCATACGCTGAGTGACAGTACTGTGGTGATTGAACAACGTATTAGCATACACTGTTAGTGCTGTGACATTTGAACAACGTATTACTATTAGCATACACTGATAGCAATGTGGCGTTTGAACAACGTATTATCATACACTGATAGTGCTGTGATGATTGAACAATGTATTACTATTAGCATACACTGATAGCAATGTGGCGTTTGAACAATGTATTAGCATACACTGATAGCAATGTGGTGTTTGAACAATGTATTACCATACACTGAGTGCTGTGGCATTTGAACGTATTACTATTAGCATAAACTGATAGCGCTGTGGTGTTTGAACAATGTATTAGCATACGCTGACAGGCTTAATGCTGCGGTATTGCAGTACAGACAAAAATCGCAGAAATGCGTGAAATCACGGAGATCTTTCATCCCTGTATATAATTATAAACAGACACCTTCTAAAGACTAGGGCTCACACTCGGTTCTCTAGGGCTACACGATGCCAGTACGAACCGGTTGACAGAGTCCTCGTGCTCCATCTGGGACGCTTTTTCTCAGCCGGTGTGCCGTGAGCCCCACCTGGTGGCCAAAACAAGCAACGTGAAAACGAGGCAGCGTCTCGGTCCCACGTCACCAACATGCGTGGTGCTGGTGAATAGTTGTCACAACAACAGTACTTCCAGCGGTGGCGCCACCGTAGCAGCAACACAGCAGCATGCTAGGGATCGAATCTCCCATAACTGATAATTGGATTAAATATAATTAATAATTAAACCTTCCAATATATATATATATATATTCGCATAATTCATATACAGTATATATATATCTCCAACATCCAACCCAGTCACATTATATTGACTGAGTGGGATATCGGGTCATGGTGCCTGCGGCCTAGTCTCCCAGTGGAACAGCACTATAAAGTCGCCATGAGTGTGCACTGTCACAAGTCGGTACCCGTCCTGATATGACATGAGATGTTGCTAGGACGTAAAACAGCAACAAACAAATAAAACAAGTCGGTACCCCTTCTGATATGACCGTAGATGTTGCCAGGACGTAAAGCTCCAACACCTAACCAACCTTTGAGTTGATTCCAATGTGGCAGTGCAGCCTCTAGTCCGTCCTCTCCACACACCCCGCAGAAAGAAACAAAGGCACGCGGCTTGAAGCACCTTCAGGCCGAGATTGAGATTTTTAAACGGCAAAAACTTCTATGTTGTGACATGGGTTCTCGTTGAGATTATATATACCGTAAAACCTCTCTAAATCGACCGCCCTTGGGACCGACTTTAAGTGGTCCATTTAGGGAGGTGGTCGATTTAGGGAGTTAGAATCACAGGTGGTCGGTTAAGGAGGTTTTACTGTATATGAGTCAGGATCATGAAAAGAAACCAATTGGGGGAAGTTGTCGGCATCGATCATTGGATGTTGGTGTCGAAGAGTATAATTATAGTTTAGCATTGACAGAGGTATTGGAAAGTCCTTAAATTTATCCTGAATGTAAAGGTAGAGAAAACACAACAAGCTGATTTGTTTCTAGGATAATTTAATATAAAACAAAGAAATGCACCCCACTTTAAGAATTGCGACGCCGACATCTGTTAAAGTTGTCGGCGACGAGCATTGGATGTCAGCGTCGATCGGCATACTTATAGTTTAGCATTGACAGAGGTGTTGCAAAGTCCTTAAATTTATCCTGAATGTAAAGGTAGAGAAAATACAACTTTATTTGTTTCTAGGATAATTTAATATAAAACAAAGAAATGCACTACACTTTAAGAATTGCGACGCCAACATCTTAAATAAAGTTTCTTGAGGATGACTCATATACAGTGAGGCAGCGGTTAGTGTGGTGGGAACATGTTGGGGGCGCCACCAGTCATAATCAGTGAATCATGTACAACTACAGCGTGAATAGGAATGTCGGTAAACCTTCCGGTGGTTCACCATGGTTGGTTGTTGGAGTTTTACGTCCTGGCAACATCTAAAGTCATATCAGGACGGGTACCAACTTGTGACAGTGCGCAATCAGGGCGACTTTATAGTGCTGCCCCATTGAGAGACTAGGGCATCAGCACTATGACTGATATCCCCCTGAGGCACATTATCCTGACACTGAGCCAACCAGTCCTTGCCCTATCTTATTAATTCCGACCGCCTAGCTAGGAAGCGACAAGTATAAATTGTCAAGTCATTCTGATGGTTCATATCTTATACATCACTAGAAATGGGCGCCCTACCTACTCAGCTATCTTGACATATTTGTGACGTAGCGTCGAAATGATAATCATTGACTGAACAAGGTGATGATGTTACAATACATCCCTGTACATAAACCTCCATATGAAGATGGACTCTGTTATTATTTAGAATTTTTCTGCTATTATTTGGAATGTTTTCACTTTTGGTCAAATTCTTTTTTTAAAGTTTGTTCTATTCAACAACACCTCTAGAGCATATTGATTGTCATCATCTGCTATTGGATGTCAAACATATGGTCATTCTGACATATTTCTTTGGAGGAAACCCGCAGCTACCACATAGGCTACTTTTTCCTATAAGCAACAAGGGGTCTTGTATATGCACTTTCCCACAGACAGGATAGCACATACCACAGGCTTTGATGAACCAGTTGTGGACCACTGGTTGGGATGGAAAATAGCCCAAACTGCAAATGTGTCCACTGAGCAGGATAGATCGGATGACCCACACCTACACAGATGGACACGCTACCGCCTGAGCTACGTCCCACTCCATTTGTGGTGTCCATGTCAGACGTTGGTGCCTAGTCTGACACGGGTACTGGTACAGACTGGTTGACCAGTTGACAGGTCGGCGGTCACAGAGCGGTGCTCATGGCTGTCAGCTCTTAGTGGTGCGCAGTGTGTGCAGTGCGCACGTACACAGTCATGTGATAGACACCCACCATTCCATCTGGGCATGCGCCGTCACATGTGCGCCTCCCTGAATTGTAGGCTACAACTTCCAAGGTCACTTGTCACGGTGGTTAAATGTGTATGTGTGAACGTGTCCGTATTCCATATATATATTTTATATATATATATATATATATATATATATATATATATATAATATATATATATAATATATATATATATATAATATATATATATTCCATATATATATGCTAGTGTGAACATGAGCTCTACTATCACGCGGTAGCAGCGGAGACTACGACGCCATCAGCGCAGTACCATTACACTGCGCTAGATGGCGGCACGGGTCACCACCGGTCAGACCCTAGCCGGGCTGACCTCTACTGCGTGTGGTTGACCCACCCCCCCACACACACCTATAGAGTCGATGTGGGATCTGGCGAGTCAGGGGGCGGGTCAGA
The DNA here is from genome assembly GCA_030323885.1 of Branchipolynoe longqiensis. Taxonomy (NCBI): domain Eukaryota; kingdom Metazoa; phylum Annelida; class Polychaeta; order Phyllodocida; family Polynoidae; genus Branchipolynoe; species Branchipolynoe longqiensis. The sequence goes on from JASIRB010000617.1 coordinate 26,636, forward strand.
CAACTACTGACGCCGTGAAGAGCAGATGGTTCAATAAACCAAGGGTGAAGCGTACACTTGATTGAATCTTGGTGTTCTTCCGTGTGAGCGAGAGAGTCGGAGGGCCGTGGGCCATTACATATATATATATATAATATATATATATAATATATATATATTATATATATATATATATAATATATATATATGGAATACGGACACGTTCACACATACACATTTAACCACCGTGACAAGTGACCTTGTAAGTTGTAGCCTACAGTTATACGGACCCCCCACACACCGTGAACGAGGGGAGGGACTCCAGAGCTTATTACATGCGATAGTGTTTTTTTGTTTGTTGTTGTTTTACGTCCTAGCAACATCTAAGGTCATATCAGGACGGGTACCAACTTGGGACAGCGCACACTCATGGCGATTTTATAGTGCTGTCTCATTGGGAAACCAGGCTGCCGGCACCATGACCTGGTATCCCACTCAGTCACATTATCCTGACACTGAGCACACCAGTCCTTGCCCTATCCTAATAATGCCGAGCGCCTGGCTAGGAAGCAACAAGTATCAATTTTTAAGTCATTGGTTTGACTCGACCATGGTTCGAACCCACGACCCCACGATCTACCAGCACGGGAGACGGACGCTCTAACTCATTCGGCCATCCCGTCTGGTCACATGCTATAATGGGATTACCACTATCCATACATATATATATGTATATATATATTATATTATATATATAATTATATATATATTATATAT
>JASIRB010000899.1:0-33460 GCA_030323885.1 Branchipolynoe longqiensis
ACGTGGTACAGCACCACATAGACATCGGGGACAACGCCCCCTTCCGGATACCGTATCGCCGATTAATGGACTCCAAGAAACAAGCCCTGGAGGATGAAGTTGCCAAAATGCTGGCGGCAGGTATTATTACAGATAGTGAAAGCCCGTATAGTTCGCCGGTTCATCTGGTTACCAAAAAGGATGGAACCTGGCGATTTTGCATCGATTATCGCAAGTTAAATGCCATGACGCGGAAAAATGCGTACCCTTTACCGCGTATAGATGAAAGCCTGGATAGCCTGGGAGGAAACAAGTGGTTTTGCACTTTGGATCTTCAATCAGGATACCATCAGGTCGCCATGCGACAGGAGGACCAGGAGAAAACGGCTTTCACGACTCATATAGGCCTATATGAGTGGAAGGTAATGCCTTTTGGTCTCTGTAATGCTCCAGCTACCTTCGAAAAGATGATGGCAGAAATGTTGAATGGTTTACTATTTACTCATTGTTTAGTCTATTTAGACGACATTATAATATTCGGCGACACTGTTTCTACGTGTCGTGATAATTTACGAGAGGTTTTTCTGAGACTGCGCAAATATCAGTTAAAACTTAAACCGTCCAAATGTCACTTATTCCGTAGGGAGACAGAGTATTTGGGTCGTATTGTTTCGGGGGAAGGCATCAAAGCTGATCCAAAGAAAATTGAGGCAGTAACCAATTGGCCTGCGCCTAAGTCTCCCAAGGAGACTAAAAGTTTGCTGGGGTTTGCTTCTTATTATCGAGAGTTCATCCCACACTTTGCTAACGTAGTCGCTCCCATACAGGACGTGGCTAATGTTAGCACACAAGCCTTTGTCTGGGGGGAACCCCAGGAGGAGGCGTTTGAGAATTTAAAACGATTATTCCTGGTAACACCGGTGCTGGGGTACCCACGGCCCAGTGGGCAATTTATCTTGGACACCGACGCCAGCGCATTTGCTATTGCAGGCGCATTAAGTCAGATCCAGGATGGAGTGGAGGTGCCCATCACGTTCGCCAGCAACCGGTTAAGCGCCTGCCAACGGCGTTATTGTACCACTAAAAGGGAGTTAATGGCAATTGTCGTGTATACTAAGAAATGGCGACATTATTTCTGGGATTCTGAATTCCAGATCCGTACGGACCATCACTCATTGAAATGGTTATTAAATTTTAAAGAAGCAGAGGGAATGATAGGGCGGTGGTTAGCTTGGTTATCGGAATTTGGTCTAACCAACACGCAAATTACTTACCGACCCGGCCCTCAGCATATTAACGCCGACGCACTAAGCCGCATCCCAGTCCGGCGTTGTGGTATTCCAGAATGTCAGGACTGTGGAACGCATAACGCGGTCGTCGCATCTCTGAGTCATGATACAGAAGTTGAACATAATTTTATATTCTGGACACAGGACATAATGCGTCAGGCCCAAGCCAGTGACGAAACCTGTTCCACTGTGGTTACCTTGTTAAATGCGCACACCGTGAGACCATCCACTGATCTCACCAGTAGGGAAAGTGCGGAAACCATCAAATTGCTAAACCAGTGGGGTCAATTAATTTTGGTAGACGGATTGTTGTGCAGAAATGCACTGGACAGCAATTCCCTTACCACCCATCAACAAATAGTTATTCCTTTTCTCCTCAGGGAGGAGGCACTGGAGTTCTGCCATAGCCACAAAACCGCCGCGCACTTTGGGAGAGAAAGAACTCTCGACAAACTACGCGCGTGATATTACTGGCCTGGCATGAACACCAGTGTACGCGATTGGGTTAAAACTTGCCAAAAATGCGCTCTGATAAAACCGGGGCTAGGTATGGCTAAAATGCCGTTACAACAACAGATGACTGGTCAACGATGGGGACGATTATCCTGTGACTTTGTCTCGGGATTTAAGTGTACTATCCGGGGAAACTTAGTAATGTTGGTGGTCCAAGACCATTTTACTAAATGCGTACAAGTCTATCCATTACCTAATCAAACGGCAGTAGTGACAGCACAAGCCTTGGTAGACAACTGGGTGCTCATTTTTGGGGCCCCCATTTCGTTACACTCTGATCAGGTAGGGAGTTTGAGTCGGAATTATTCCAGGCTATGCTTACACTCATAGGCTGCTATAAAACCCGCACGAACCCTTACTGTCCGCGATCAAACGGCTTAGTCGAAAGATTCAATAGGACCTTAATTTCAGCCCTGGCTTGCATGGTTAATGAAGACCAAAGCGACTGGGACTTGCAGGCCAAGTATGTGGCCCACGCATATAATTGTACCATACACGCTTCCACGGGAGTCACTCCAAATACACTGGTGTTTGGAGAGGAATTGCGCCTACCCTGTGATTTACAATTTGGGGTGCTAAATAAACATTCAGACAATTCGTGCACGCCGGCTTTCGTCCGATGGTTAGAGTGTTGTTTCCACAATGCGTACGGCCGAGTGCGCAATAACACCGAGAAAAGTATTCGCAGGAATAAAAATTCTTATGGAAATGCTGACTTTCCTAGATTTGCAGTGGGGGATTTGGTACTTAGATATCACGCTCCTACTGCCAATATTAAACTTGCGCCTAACTGGGATGGTCCTTGGGAGATTATACAAGTCGTCTCTGACACGACGGTTGTAATTCAAACGGCCGACTCGGCGGCTCGTAAGTCAAGCACGGGCCGTTTGAAATTGTACACCGGCCGCGATTAGGGCGACCATAGATTAATTACGCATTCCCCTGCCCCGACCCCGCGGTCGACCTCTCCCACGCGGGAGCCGTGACTCACGGTTCCTAACGACCGTTAGGTCGTAAACAAGATAAAGACGGCAGCTGCTACGACCTGTCTAGGTGGCACGTTACTTGAGGCGGGAACTATATCGCTTAAACTGGTAAGTAAATCTAACGTACATCTCTACTGGGGGAGCCTGAAATACAGATGAGGGCTAAAAAAAAAAGGAAAAAAAAGGGAAAAGAATCACTGCCAATTAACCGCCCGTATACAGCCTATGTAGGCTCTGGCCCACCGCCTTCTGGTTGAACCCGTGGCATGCACCCCATCCACTAACCGGTCATACCGGTGGACTGGGTGCAGGTCTGTCCCAGGGTGGATATGGAGGGCCAGGTCAGCGGTGGGCTCTCCGTCCTCCGCGTTGTGGCGCCTCAGGACGTCATTGTATAGTAGAACGACGTTGTCGATCAGCCCCTGGAATAAATATAAGGCATTAGATATGACCCCTAAGGGAACCATGGGGCAGGACACGTGAGGGTTCCCCCTCGAGGAAGTGGATGCTCACCTGTTGACGGTGAGATGAGTGGGTGCGGTGATACTCCGCGTACACCGCCGCCGACATGCGCCGCCGCGCGGGGTTGTTGGTGTCCACCAAGTCGACGCCAGCGATGGTGGCGAATGACAACCGCCCTCCATATATCGTCCGTAACAAGGCCACCGACTCCTGGCGCTCGATCCCGAGCGGTCCGAGTAGGCCTAACAGGGTCGGCCGCCGGGGCGTGGTAGTGCGGGTGCGGTGGTCCCTGGCCGTGATACTACAAATCCCGGCGGCCAGGATCACGTAATGGGGATCGAATGTCCTAAAAATAAAAAAATAAAATTTTGGGTTATTGGAAACAAAACAATAAAAGAATAAAATACCATCCACCTAAGTGAAATGCCATCGCCAATGACGCGGACTTGGCGGGTGGCACGTCAGGCCATTTTTGAGCGGGTTAGGGCTCGTCCAGTCATTACCTTACCGTGATACATAACCCTTATTATCGTGCGCGTTTTGCGCGCAGGCCACCTTACCGTAATACATTACCCTTATATTCGTGCGCATTTTGCGCACAGGCCCAGACTGGGAGATTGAATCTCAGTGGCCGAGATATTAACTAGTTAATTCTGCGCACCTGTGTAGGGGTTGTATTACTGGGTACGGGGAGCATATTTTTGCGAAACGGGACTTGGTATTAATATCAGATGGCACACTTACTGCAGTTGGCGGAGAGACTGCCGCACGGCGAGAAGGTATCCCTTCCCCGGGTTGACGAATACCCGCCACTCGTACTCCTCCGCGAGGCGGGTGACGATGCTTTCGATCCCCGCCCCGCGGGAATCGCAGATGATGGCAACGCGCCGTCTACTGTCTGCCATTTTTAGTGAATTGTATGACGTGGATGTGGAGCGTACGGTGACGTAGTAATCGCGCGGCACGGATATGACGTAATCCCACTGCGCGCACGCCGGTAACAAGTTGCGGGTGACGTCACAACTCTGCGTGCACGCCAGCAACCAGTTGCGGGTGACGTCACAACTCTGCGTGCACGCCAGTAACCAGTCGCGGGTGACGTCACAACTCTGTTTACTTTTGAACCTTCCTTTTCGAAGGTAGCGTATTTGCGAGTTCCAAACTATCACTATGGTGGAACTATTAAAATATATCTGGGGATGGTGAAACAATGAAAAGTCTTACGTGCATATGAGTTACTGCGTTAGGCGAACATATACTGTAGGCGTGTACGCGTATATTCGCGAGCGCTGTATTCAGCCTCTCTTTCTAATTAGGCCAGCCACCAAAAGCGGCCCGGTCGGCATGGTGACCCGTGACCTAATAGAATATCAGACTAGGTCAGCGCGCATTTGCCGGCTTCTGATTGGTTGAGGCTCCCAGGAACGCGCTTGCGCGCCACCCCACGGGAGAAAAAGAAGACTCGGATCAGTCTTCACTTGGCATCCACCGAGTGGAGACCCCTGTTTTGGCTTACGCATCAAATTATAGCGTGTCGTTCGATTTTGCCAGTTTGCTTTCCAGTAAACTGGGCACTCTCTCTGGTGGTTAGCCACCTTGTGGTGAGGGATCGTTCGTGCGCGTTTTAGGTCTTGATCGGTTAGATTCTGTTTTAAATTCTTAAAAAAAAACACACCTTTGGAGCTCGGTCGATTTGAAGTCCTGATCGTCTAAGCGATCAGGCATGGCGTCGGCTTCCTCCGCCGTTGGAGGATCGGGTGAGGGACCCGGAGAAAACCCCTTAATGTGCCATGTGCTGCACCCCGACACTCGAGAGATCGAGCAGATACCGGTGTCAGACTGGAACCGATTGACTTCTAGTCAGCGATCACTGAATCATCTATCCTTGATGATAGATGTAGAGGCCACGGTCCCACCCGTGGTTTCATCTGGTAGTTCTCCAGTGGCCCAGTCCTGGGCTGACAGTGAGACGACGGCCCCTCTGGTGACTCCAATGGACACTGAGGACGGCTACACCTTGGTCGCCCCCCGGCGCCCAAAGGATCAAGTTGTGGATGATGGACCTACCCGTTCATCTCCAGGTAAGTCAGCTAACCTACAGCGGCTTATATCTTCAGAGCCTCCTAGGCGGTCTCCTCGACAGCGGTCAAGGACACGTAAGGCGCTGAAGGATCCCGTCTCGCCAGCAGGAGGTTCTACTCCGGCGAGATCCACCCGCACCCGTAAGGCTGCGCCCGTGGAATACGTGTCGGACGAGGAGGATATACCTCAGGTCAACGTCCACGACGATCCAGAATTCGGGACGATGGCGACTCGTCTGGATCGCCTAGAATCGGGTGAGTTGAAATGGGATAGCGATATCCCTGCAGCTACTATCCCTGCACGGTACCCGAGTACCGTTAACTGTATGTACAACCGCCAAAGTATTGGCCCGGTCTCCATTAAACGTGCCGCCGAGTTGGGTATGGTACAGGAGTCCGTCATGAATGGGCGATATTTTGACCCGCCCCGCCCTGCACGTAGACTAGCGATGTTTTTAGAAAAACCCACGGCTACGGGCAGGAGCAAATTGCGCCTTCCCCCTCTTTACAGAGACGATGGGGGCGATTCGGACGTAGAGGACTGGGTCGACGACGACCAGTCTGGCCTGGAACCCTACGTCCAGAAAATCAACGAGCTCATCCTCACCGACCATAGACTGATGGGCTCGAAATACCGCCAACAGGACATTGCCCACCTGAAGTTTGTGCGCCATACCTTCAGGCCACAGGACAAGTGTCCGTTCTGCAGATACTTTCTGCATCGTGGATCCGCCGTGCCAGTCAATTTGACGAAGCCAGAGCGGCAATACAAGCGCTGGGACGTGCTAGCTCGACACATTTGTGAAGAGCATTTGTACACCGCTCCCAGATGGTCGTGTGACGAACACGAGTCGACCGGTTGCTCCTTTGCAAAAAAGGGCAAGCCTTTCTCCACCCATCGGAGAGGGCTCATGTTGCGCCATTTACTGTCTTACGGCATTTGCGCCAAGACGGGACACAAGCGCCCACAAAATACTATTCGGAAGTTGGCGATGGTGGCAAAGGATCCGTCCTTGTCGAGCCGCTGCCGTTACACGTACGACCCGGATCATGAGGTCGTCAGGGGTCGCCAGGCCGTCGAAGAGACGCTGCGACTTTCAAGGAAAGAGCACACCGTGGCGGTGTGCTTATATGGTGGTGCTTGCGATGTGGACAAATCGCACTTTTTCCGTGTTCGTCGGAGCACCCAAGAGCGACTGGACGGAATCCCCCGTCCTGAGCGTCTTGCAGGCCGCGGATCTCGACACGGTCGAGGTAAGCCACAGCCACCAGCTCCCCGTACCTTCACCGCGGGGAAAACCGAGCCGGGCGTGTCGTATGCCCATGCACTTGAGGAGAGCATCGCGGAGGATCCTCCTCTTATCAAGACTGCCGCGCAAATCGCGCACGGCAAAGACCTCGAGGAGTTCCGCGAGGCAGAGGGCCGGCGACTGGCCGCCCTCCAACCCAAACCGCCACCGGCAGCGGTAGCCAAGGCTTCCACCAGCCAGGCTCAACCGGTGAGGCGCAAAAGCGCGAAACCACTGGACCCGACCATCCCAACGGTTGGCCCAGTTTCTGAGTCCGTCCGCCGCGACTTGAAGCGCCGAGCGGAGGCGATGAGTGGACCTGCTCCTACCCAGGAGCACTCCTCCACCCTTCTTACAGGTTCCTTCTCCCCGGAATTATCTCCAGTGGCGAAGAAGCGGTTACTGGATCGGTACGTTGGGCTACCGCCTGCCGTCCAGCGTTCCCTCGAGCTAGACTCTTCTAAGGAGTCCGTCGAGGGTATGGATATGTTCATGTTCGTCATCGAACAAATGAGCACTTACTGGCTCAACCGCCTGGAAGCGGCGCGGGTCTCCTACTCGGAGACCGTCTGGTCGGAACACCACGAGGAGTTCCAGAAAAACCTGGAGGAGGAGAAATCCAAGACCAGGGAAGCGGAACAGAGGTATCGCTTCATGTTGGAGGAAAAAGACCGCCAACTACGCAAATGGGAGGAACACAACATGCGATTCTCATTCGCGTTCAACAAACCCGCTCTGGAGTGGGATGGAGATCTGGCCAAGCTAGATCTATCAAAAGTACCACAGGAGAGACTACGCGTCCTCCTGTCACCTGGCGGCCAGGTTACAGCGGCTGGCGATCAGGCGACGATCGCCGGGAAGTCCTCGGCTTCCCCGAAAGCTCCTTCCGCGCCGAAGTGGCAGCCAGGGAGCTACCGGCCGACTCCGCGGGGAGCGTACGTGGCCTCCCAGGCACCGGCGTGCCTGAAGGTGCCATCAGCGGAACCTTCCCACAAAGGGAAGACCAACCACCCTAAGGGTCAGTCCGCCAGAGCCAGCCCTGCGGCGCCTCCAGCGCCTGCGACTCCATCAGGGGCTGCAGTTCCAGCAGCCAGTCCCAAGACGACTGGCAAGCAAAGGATGACGCCGCGCAGCCTAGACATTGTGCTGGCCAAAATCGCGGCCGCCGTCCACCTTTCAGGGTCGGCCGCGAAACGCGAGCCGGAAGTTGCTATCCCGATAGCGCTGCCGCCCGTCCCATCACCCGCGATGGGACTCACTGAGGAGGGAGATCTGGATCACTCCCCGTTCTCCATTGTGCCAGCTGACGGACAGACCGTCCTCAGCGCGATCCCTATCGACGTCTCCTCGGATGAGGGAGACTTCTCGGACGCGTGCTCCGGGACAGAGGTGAGTGGCACGGGAAGCCCGGCCGATTTGGGCCTGGGTGAGCCCATGGACATCCTTGTGGACTACGTGTCCAACTTCTCGTCCCTGGCGGGCCAGGAGGAAGATCCCCTTCCTCCTGTCACACTAGACCCGCCAGTCACGTAACGCCCATTTCATTGTGGTGCTTTTACACGTGTGTATATAGTATAAGTTTGTAAATTAATAGATAAACCAAACATAGTATTAATATATAACGTGTATATAAAGTTATTATCATGTATATAAATTGTACAAAGGCTCCTAGTGGCCAACATAATTATTACCACAGGTATATATAATTGTACATATACCTCCTTGTATATATAATTATACATCCTTGTATATATAATTATATTATAAAATAATTATTATCGCGTATATATATAAAATTATATATATACATCTTTGTACATAGCCAATATTGGCAAACAATTGTTCCCGTGTATATTCCAGAATATATATATTTACGTCCCTGTACATAGGGTCATACTGTTCCCCATATCCCTTTAAGAATAATTAGCGAATGGGCCACTAAATTGGGTGTCAGTTTCTTCTTAAAAAATTTATTACCCATTAATAGTCTGATCCTTGGTCAATCATACACTACTGTCGTAATCTAACCTCTGTCTTTCTCTTCCATACGCATATTACGTCACATGACATGTGTTCGTGAGCCACGGCTTCACCAAGTCGTGCGCGCGTTTCGCGGGGGAGCAGCAAGAGCGTTCTGGGCCATCGCCCAGCCCCATCAACCAAGGCGGCCTAGGCGATGGACCTCGGATACGTCCCCTCGCGGATCTGCACTCCGGACACCACATCGGGTATCGTTTGGGTTACACTTTTATTCGGGGTTTTCGGGAAAGTAGAAGGTAGTACAAAATTAAATAAAATTAAATAATATAAATATCAAACAACTACATCATACTTTTCATACCTCGCAAGAAAATATTAATATTTAATGATAGAAAAGGATCAGCTATACCATAAAAAAAAAAAAATAAGTTAACTCCCTTAACTACTGTATTATATAGCTAGTAATAAATTCTCTCTGCGGGTATCAGCTAGGTTGTAGAAAATTTATTCATTAAAGGGCCATTTATAATTGGGATCAGTAATAATACAATAAATATAATAATATACTCGTAAAAGTCCTCATAAAAATATAAACAACCCTGGGCCTGGTGGGGAGGAGGAATTCTCATTATGAATCCTATATTCCAAATTATTCACGTCCTGAAAAATTGTTGAATTTATGTTCCAAATTGCTCACGAAATTAAATCCTTGGTTCATTGTAAAACAAAGTATACCCTCCAAGCACCTCACCCATTTACATCAGGTCCAGGGTGGAATTATGTAAATTGGTGTATATACGCGTAGTGAAAGATATATATCCCAGAAAGACTGTACAAAATTGTACATACACGTCCTAAACCATAATATGTACGTATTTTGCATGCGCGTTATTGTACATACGCATAGTGACATAGTTATTCAAAAAAAACAAAAAAAACAAAACATAAAATTGTTTACTTACTCGTAGTAAACCAAAAAAAAATTAATTTAAAATAAAAAAAATAAAAAAATGAATTAACAAAAAAAACATACGCGATATTGTACATACGCGTAGTGACCTATTCATTCCAGAAAAATATATATAATATGAATGTATTTTGCACGCGCGATATTATACATACGCGTAGTAGACCATAGGTTCCTGAATGTATATAAAAATATAATATGGACATACAAAATATAGCACCGTAATAACTGAAGGATAGGGGTGTATCGACCTGATACTAACAATTATAGGCGGGTCGACGAGTTAACGTAGAAGGTTGTGCATACAGGCGCCTTTTGCGCGTATCACAGTGGACACTAGTTAACCGCCGGCAGGCATCATTTATGCGTTCAATAAAGACTATGTAATAATAAAATATAAAAAACGTATGTGAAAGGAGTTTGTTTTGAGTCGTTAGAAATTTATTGTAAAAAAGTTATGGAAACGTGTAACATACTCCTGCAATTAAATATAATATTAATGGGGATATATTTAAAGGGACACAGGACATAATTTGCAACTTCCCATTTGCTTCTACCGTGTTAGTCGGTAACCTTTCTTCATTTGGGCCTATGCCATAGCTGCACCACCGATAGCTGGCATGACCCACCCTTTTTAACGTAGCTTTTCTTAGATATGTAGAAATTGACCGAGTAGGCGCGATTTGCGCGCTCGCAGCCATGGTGCGCGCATTTAATTGCGCGGCTCAGGAACGCCCCTAGGGTCCTCAGGACTACGGCCTACAGCCTGCTCTCTGCATAAGGCACGCAGTTTTGCTGTTTATTGGATCAAATCTTTTGGTGGTCCCACAATACGGATGCGCGTGGCGAGACCATTACCTGGTCGGGAGTAAGCGTGGTACGGGACCACAGCTTACGGTGCCCACAGTGACTTTACGGTCGGGAGTACAATCTAACTGTACGGTGCCCATATAGTAAGATCCGGTCGGGAGTATTTTATATATACGGGGCCCGCCGGTCGCCAGTAATGTGCCCTTCCCCTTTCGTCTCGCCGAATACTAAGCTATGTGATAGGCACATATAGGCGAGGAAGGAAATCCACCTATGATTTTTGGCCAGGGTCGAGTACGCATTGCGCGCACACACATATTTCAGCAGAATATATTCTAAGAATTGATAGATAGGAAAAGAACCACCCCCACTGACCCAGCATTTCGCGGTGGGCGGGGTTTTGTCCCCACTGGTATGTAATCCTACAGCCAGGCCTATGTATAAGTAATAACCCATTGATTTACAGACGCGGATCTTCCATCACTCGTTTGGGCTCCCTCCAATGTCATAATATTAATCGTATATATCTCACAACCCGCAACCTCGTAGTTTTGCCCTGAACCCAGACTGACAGATCCCTCATGATGAGTCGTCCAGTTCCGTACGAGGATGCGGGGTGTACTAAATTTAAATTACGTCAAAACGTATCTTTCTCTCTTTCATAATAAAATTATTGCTATCCCGGTATTTTTCTCGCCCACGACTACGTCTCTTATAGAATTAACGAGAGCAAAATTTAAAGGGAGTCTATCTATCTGAAAATAAAATGATGGTGTCATTTCTATATTGTTATTCACCAGCTGTTTCAACTTTAAAAAAAAAAAATTTGGTGTCATTTCTACAATGTTATTCCTCGGATATCAAAATTTTCTCGTCGTGACGTATATTAGTCTACAAATTGCGCCCTATGAAAATTGTTAGTCTAAAAAAAAAATTTCATATAACCTAAAAAAAAAAAAAAAACTATTTCTTTACATCGCCGATCCAAAAGCGATATTCCCCAAGGGATGTCGGCTTTGGATCGGCGGGATTACAATACTCAGATTTCACTACGCGTATAAAGATAAGAAGAGATGTCAAGTCAAGCAAAATGCGCCGCGGGATCGTCTTCTAGAAGTCCGCCCAGGATCATCTCTCGTGGGCATGATCCAGTCAGGTCAGCGGGGCTCCAGGCCAGGGCAGTATATGTATTATTTAGAACCGGGCACGCTGACATATTATGTGTAATGCGCAGAAGTGTCGGCCCCCAGCGGCCGACTACAGCGCCCCCCCCCTGTTAGTCTTATAGTCTTAATGCAGACTCACGGTTTTCTCCTTAATGCCCTTACGAGGGGAAATGTTTAATTTATTAGGTAATATCGTCGATATCTTCATCTCTAAAAAGGAATATATTAAAAAGATTACCCATTAATAGTCTACAACTATTCAATGGTAATGGTGGGGGAAAATAATAAATAAATAATTCGGCAATGGGTGTCAATGATGAAAGTGGTATCCCGGCGGAACGGGCAAGATATACCACCCTGAGGACAGTCGAATCTATTTATTTAATTTTTCCTTACCCTTGTACTAGTTCACTGCCATTCTGGCTTACAGGATTATAATTCTATTGCACTATTTAATAAGAAAAATTTGCGCGCTGGCGCTTTTCCCGTGTAGAAGATATATTGCCAGAGTTACTCGTATATCAGGGTTACAAGCTTATAAAAAAAATATATATATATTCGGAATTTCTGATGAGCAGAATTGCGCTGTAAACTTTATTTTATGGTGCACTCAGTTCGCGCCTAGCGCATTTAGTAAGTACCTAAGAAGGCGTTTATTATGTAATGTTTTCTTTACTACTTGTACTTAAACAATTTTTTTTTTTTAAACACAACGAGAGGTAAATTTGTTTCCTAGGCGTAGGCCAAGGAACAGTCATGGCATCTTTTGTTTCTAGGGTGCTACTCCCGGGAGCCGTTGTGGTCACGCCCACTTTTCTCTTCTTAGACGAACATCAATTCTTGTTGTTCGTCTGGGGGAGCAGTGAAGTGGGCGCGTCTACTCGCCTTGAGCAATTTGCGTGTGCGCGATTTGCGAGCGCGCAAATTGCTAACACTTGTGCACGCGAGGGTTCCCGGTGGTAAAGCGTTGCTTGGCGACTAGCCAAGCAACGATAGAAGGTCGGGAGTTTGGGGCCTGACCCGGCGGACGTGTCTCTACACGCTCCGTCGTTTTACACCGATATTTAGGCTTTTTCGGGTCAAAATTCTAAACTAAAGTATACAAACAACACGGGAGGGAACGGGAGACAGATATTAATAGTAAACTACATATAGGTTTGGGATCCATGTAGTCTTTTGTTAAGAATAAATCGTGAGCCATGTAAAGGTGAATCAGGACGTTCCTTGCATTCTTTACTATCCTCCAGTCTTATTGTAGATTAACCGCTATGGAACCTTGATATTAGATTGCTTTCTATGCACTGAGAGGCCTTAAGCCTAAGTCGGCCTTCTGCAAGTAATACACCCGTCTGCGGGCATCTAATAACTGACGCATTTACAGAATTAACGTAGTGTTACTTTTAGGCTAGAACCATGACACATAAGGTACATTAAACAGTAGTGACAGCGGCAGCAACTCGTGCTTGACTGCGCATATTTGGATTCATTTAGTAACATTCATAATATCTCTAACGACGAAGGGGGCAGCCAGTAGTTGAAATAACCTAATATAAATACACTTTAGGCCGATAAATGCGCACGGTGGCAAATCTAGTATTTAGACGATACTCTGGCTGGCGCCTACAGTACGGGACGGACACCGACGACGGAATACTCGCAGGCGGGCGGTAAGGCTACGACGGCGGCGGCGGGCCAAGGAAATTCACATGGAAACAATTAATTACATTAACACGTTAGGCTCGCCTTAAGCGGGGGTGGAATAGCCCGACGGTTAAACATCTAAACATTAGTGTTGCTTTTGCTATGCCCATGGTAGGAAGTTACTAGAACATGCATGGAAAATACAGTGCAACACTGATAATATATGAGTTCAATAAATAAATGGTAAGATAACATTCTAAATGTATCTATATTAATGGATATACAAAAGTCAACAGTAATTTTGGAATTAAAAGTAACATTAATGGCTTAATGATGCCAAAAATAAGAAGTTTTAACATAACACCAACGAAAAACGGCCGAATAAGACCGATCTCATCGGCAGGTTATTTTATATAAAGTATAACTATTCGAAATCTATAATATCATCTAAAATGCTCTAGGTAACCTGATTCTCTGCTCAATTCATTTATGTGCTTGTATTACGCCAGTAAACTGCATGCTTTGTATTTCTGAATAAATATAATAATATAAACTCTAATTAATGTAAACCTATTTATATTTCATACACACAACATTTAGACGCATACACCATATCAACCGCTCGACGACAGAACAAGGAGATAGGGATTCACGGGATTTACGAATAACAAGTCCTCAGTGCGAGACGAAATGCTGCCGTCCGCATAATCCACGCGACATCAGCGGCGGCCACCAGCTAAAAGCAAGGCGGCGACCGCAGCGGGATTCGCGAATAACACGGCGTCAGCCCGGGACACGTTGCTGCCACCCGCGAATAACAAGGCGTCAGTGCGAGACGATATGCTGCTGTCTACATAATACGGGCGACAGCAGCGGGAATCACGGATAACATGGCGTCAATCCGGGACAAGATGCTGTCACCCGCGAAACAAGGCCATCCTAAATACGAGTCGGCTTCGCAGGGCGACCAACGGCCACCCGCAAATAGCACCAGCCAGCAAGCAGTGACAGTTGGATGAGCAGTATGAGCAGCGGCCACCCACAGAATCCGGACGAGGGCATCACATTAGGTATTGTTTTGGGAATATTCTATTTACGGGGATGGGTTCACGGGGCTATGCAATATGCGGGGTCTATTTAAATGATACACTTACCACCACACCACCACACACCACCACATTAAAAACACACACCACCACATTAAAAATACACCTTGATTTGTATATATTTTGTATATATTATATGCCTGCTATGTTCACTTTGTGGTAACATTGTAATATTGTATGTGGTATATTATTGGTATATTGGTTGTAGAGCAGGGAATCAGTTAGGCCGCTGGCGTTTCTTTTGAGCACCTTTTATATTGAGTATTGTAACCTATTGATTTTTGGGTGATTTCATGAAGTAAAAATGTAATTAAAACCTTACATGTTGGTAAAACCTATTGAAAATATACCACAACACCCTTGTGAGCCTAAGCACTAATCTAGGCATTGTGGTAAAAACAGATCTAGAATTATAGGTCAAAAACCCTTGCAAACATATAATTACATCATACATGTTGGTAGAGAAAAGTAAAATACACCACAGAATCCTTGTAAGCCTTCATGGTTAAACCGGTACACAAGGGGATGGGGCCAAATCAAATTGTAACATATTAACTCTAAACTTAAATTTAAATAAAAATAAAAATAACCAGGTTTCTATGAGAGTAAACATATATGTGAACATTCTACAATTTGTTTTAATTATCAAAATAATAGCAATTTTCCCCGGGCTGCTTTCTTCCAGAGGGAAACAGCCTGTGGTTGGTACACCTATTATAGTAAATATAAAAAACTGGCACTAAAATATAGCAAATGTTTATATTTGGTCATCTAGAAGGACACAGGAATGTTCAAAATTGTATCTGTGTAAACTAGAACATTTCTAACTGTTTTATTAAGGTAAATGTAGACACCTCTTCGTAACCAACCACTTGACTAAATTATTAAATGGTGGATATATGTGATATGTTTGTATTATGTGTTATTTGTGGCTCGCATTTCTGCCCCGCATGTTGTTGAGGTTTTGAAAAGTAAACAAATACACCTCAGTCCACTAGATACAACCACACAATCTAACCATATGTATCTGTACATGTATTTTGATGGTATTTGTCATTTATGGGTTTCCCCTTGCGGTTCAGGGTGTCGGGGTGGCCCGTGTATTCAGGGTTCAACCATGAATTGATTGAGAAAGCCAGTGTTCGGTATTATGGAATCGACGCTTTAGATTTGTTTGGGTCGATTGGCTGAAGGAGGAGTTTACGGTGGGTGGAAATAAGTTGGTTAACGGTGGGTCCAACTATTGCCATAAGATTGGTTAACGGTGGGTCCAACTACTGCCAGGGGAGCCCCTCCTATATTTATGATACCCTGGTGGGGAAATAATTTGGTTAACGGTGGGTCCAACTATTGCCATAGGTTGGTTAACGGTGGGTCCAACTACTACCTGGGGATTAGACAGCGAATTTATTTTAGATACGCGCGAAGGGAATGTTCTTCATGGTTGAACTGGTGAATATATTCTTCATGGTTAAACTGATTCAAATGAGCATTGAATATGTATATCTCTAAACTATGAAGCTTAACAATCATTTACTGAACCAGTTCTTCTCTCTGAGGGCACCAGCTTGGTTTTCAAAATTTTCTAGAATATAGGCCTAAAACTAATTTATGGGGAAATAGACATACACATTCAATCAAATTAAACATGAAATTAAACCATTTAAAATTGTAGGAGTAACTAGCCGCGATCTCTGGGGATAACCACTAGTTAATCATACATGTACAGTAGTGCTAAAACTAAAATGTTAATATGGATTGTTTGGTCATGTGGAAGGGTAGGGATTATTCCAAATTCTATTATAGGTAAAGTATTTTGGAAACGGTTTACCCATGTAACGACTAAATCCCCTTCATACCCGACCACTAGACCAAAGTGTGTATAGGTGTAAATATGTTTAAATTGTATGAGTCTCTCGCCAGATGGCGACTCATGCCGGTCTCTGTAATGCTTTGGTTGGTACCCCTGACACCCCAACCACACACCTAAACCCCCACCACACACTTACACCCCCACCACACACCTACACCCACACCACACACCTACACCCCACCACACACCTAAACCCTCACCACACACCTACACCCTCACAACACCCCTAAGCCGTCACCACACACCTACACCCTCACCACAGACACACACCACACACCTACTCCACCAAAACACATACCACACAGAGCTCAGAGAGTAAGAAACTCTGGCCTCGACCTGTTGATGCAGAAGGCACGCAGGATCGCTGCTTGGATTCGCATTTAGTGGCTTGCCAAGCCGAATTTATCACATATGGAAGAAACGGGTATATATGCGCAGTGGCGCAAAACCCGCTGACAAACATTGCCTGGTAAGGAGTGTGTCGGCATGCACGGCCCAATCTAAGGGAGTGTGCCCGCATACGATGCCTAAAGACGCTACGGTCGGGAGTATCATTAATTGGATGCGGTGCCCAATAGTAATCCGGTGAGGAGTATTTTTATATATACGGGGCCCACCGGCCATCAAACCATTGATGTAGATCAGACTAGATAATGTGACGGCGCAAATAAGGGAACACACTGCGAGTAGAGACATTACCTGGTAAGGAGTGTGTCGGCATTTGCGCTGCCCAATCTAAGGGAGACTGCCGGCATACGATGCCTAAAGACACTACGGTCGGGAGTATCATTAATTGGATGTGGTGCCCAATAGTAATCCGGTGAGGAGTATTTTTATATATACGGGGCCCACCGGCCATCAAACCAGTAATGTGTCCCTCCAGTATTATCCCATTGCTACAAGAAGAAATATATGCGTGTGCGCATATTGGCGAGAAAGTACAACTTTTGTGAATCAGGCTGTGGGCAAACTGACAAATGCACACATTTACTTATGCTCGCATTTACTTTGGGTGCAGTTTCGTCTCGCACGACCGTGCGCGTCACGGTACGTGTTTTGGCCCTCATTGGGTTTGACCCGACAAACATTAAATGTCGCCCTTATTTGATCTCCCTCAGAGGCGAAAATTGTACTTAAATTACCTAATGGAGCACTTCCCCTAAAAAAAAAAAGTACAAATGGTCTGGTGCGCCCTTCGGTGGCGCCGTAAATTGTTTTTGTGCAACCCAAAAGCGGAGTTCCTTCGGGGATTTCCGGCTTTGGTTGAAGTGTAAATTACCAATGGTTGAGTTTGTGCTTGAATAGCCGCCGTTTTTGTGTGAACCAAAAGCGGACTTCCTTCAGGAATTTCCGGCTTTGGTTACAATGTAGTCATTGTATAGTAGTCATTGTCTAGTAGTCAAGGTGTGAATTTTTAGAGAAAAAGGGGACCCTGTCGGAGCTGTATACATTTAGGGTAACGTCGTCTGTAGCGAATTCCAAATACCCTTCACTTTTAGCGTACGGTGTGATACGGACTTGAGATAGGGATATTACTATGGTAACGCCGGCCAGAGTACTTTTGAGGCTGTAATGAGTTTACGGTATAGGCTACTGGTAGAGGAGAAATATTGAGCTAGCTTTCATCGCGGGAACTGGGCTAGGGAATTTTCTTCCAGGGGTTAGTAGTATCATGTGTGGTCACAAGTGTCAAAATGGTGGAGTGTGTGATAAAGGGTTGTGATATTGGATGGTGTGCAATTGTACAGATGACGAGTGACTAGTGGAGTTTCTTTCATTGCCAGACTGACTGGCAGGGTATTCAGCTATGACAGGGTCAGTATTTTTAGTTGGGCCGGTACCAGAATTGAGGGTCTATTCTGGTAGTTTCAATTTTATCAAGTAATGATTCAAAACTGTTTTTGAAGGAATTTAAGTACAAACATATTTCTTGTGAAATACTGAAATTGTTGACCAGAGAGCTGGCTTGTCTCAAATTGAAAAATTACACAACAAGAAGGAAGTATGCGGTGCCTCGCATTCCACGCCATATAGTCGTGGATCAAGCGGGGTCGCGATTACGCATATTATTTGTTGCTACAGCCGCGAACCCTGGTAGTCTCTCCCACTTTTCCTTTCTTAGACGAACATCAGTTCCTGTTGTTCGTCTGGGGAGGCTGTGAAGTGGGCGAGACTACTCGACCGATTATTTGCGCGCATTTTGCGCGGGCGGCCATTTTGCGCCTGTTCGCAACTGCAGGGTTCCCTCCTGTAAAGCATTGCTTGGATACGTCGATTGTGACTATCCTAGCAACGATAGAAGGTCGGGTGTTCGGACCCAGACCCATCGGACATGTTTTTGCACGCTCCGATGTTTTAGCTGATATTTAGGATTTTATTGTCGAAATTCCAAACTTATTTAACTTAATTATATGGGAGGGGATTTGGCTTATAACATACATTCCACTGTTGAACTATATTTAACTAAGAACATAACTTTTATTGATCAATTCATTCTGTTAGTAAGAGGTAAGAATAAAAGAGTGAGCTCCTAAGAAGTGACATGAACATTTCTTGCATTCTTTACTGTCCTCCAGACTTATATTATTAACCGCCATGGTCAACTTCAGATTGCTATTTGGATTGCTCTATAATCTTATTTAATTAAGGGCCTTCTGCCCATGGTCTGTCAGGAGTCAAACTCTCCACCTCGGACATTGCTAGTCAAGGGTCAGGCTGGCAGGATGACAGTCAACCGGCGGCAGGAGGCACAAGTCATTCACATGGAAACAATTATTTATATTAACACGTAGGGTCGCCTTAAGCAGGGGTGGAATAGCCCGACGGTTAAGCTGGTCCTGGTCATGGCACCATTTTAACCATCGGGATATTCCACCCCCGCTTAAGGCGAGCCTACGTGTTAATATAAATAATTGTTTCCATGTGAATGTCTTGTGCCTCCTGCCGCCGGTGACCAGTGTTGTATTTCTGTATGATAGAAAATGCAAACAAAGGAGTACTGACACCAAACTTTTTTTTATTACAAGTTGCTATATATATATATATACACTGCTATTATTTCATTTCATTGATGCATGCTCACCAAGTGCATAATACATATGTTGAACTGGAATTGCATGCAGTTACTATTACGACAAATAGTCAAATTATATTATGCTTCTATTATCGAACAGGTTTTTCATGTGGTTATTATTGCAACTGATATTGTCATTTATGTACCAACAAATTGTAATGAACGGCCGGAAGACCAGTGCTCTGGCGCTGACAAAAGACATTATTCGCTGAATAAAATACATTTAGTAAACAAAAAAATGTATATATAAAAATTTTCAATATATAGATATATACAATATATAGATATTATTTACATTTACTGTACAAATACTGTACAAATATATAGATATATACAATATATAGATATTATTTACATTTACTGTACAAATACTGTACAAATACATTTACTGTACAAATATATATATATTACATATAGATTCATGGGGGAGCACCGCGATTCTGCCCCTTACTAGTCGACTTGATATACTGTAGCAGGGATGACTGCTTGAAAGCCTTTCGGTTTTGCGGTGGCGAAGGAGATGCACAAACCTCAGCTGGGCTCATAGCCAACGAGGAGGAAGGTTGACTACAACCAAGTAGCACGCCATCCTCATTCTCGATGGCTATGGGCACAACAGCCATTTCCCAAGTGCTGTCAGTCACCACCAAGGGCGCAGCTACAGTTGGGAGAACTGCAGCTTCGCCATCGGTAGAGATTGAATCACACGGAATTGTGGGAGATACCTGGACAGGTCGGTGGGGACTCTCATCACAGACCTCAAAAAGAGCACTCACAGGGGCCTTCACGATCCGAATGTCAGCCGCCATGAAGGCGAGGAAGTACTCCTTACGTAGGGCATTCAGGTTGACAATTGGACCAGGAAGACCCACCATGACTGCCCCTAATTTAGCAAGGGCCTCTGGTAGGACCCTTCCAACATTGAAGCCTGCGGGACGTCGACCAAGAAAGGCTTCTGAAAACAAAAACAAAAAATTACAAGGTTAGTTAGTAAAGGCTTGGAAGAACATCATATATATATTGTCAGTGGGTCCTGAAAACAAAAAATTAACAGGTTAGTAAGGCTGGGAAGAAGCAAGCATATTGGCTCGGAAGAATATCATATATATATATTCAGTGGGTCCTGAAGGTAGTGCTAGAAAGTCATGAGGATTTAACTAATAACTATTGCCCAATAATAACATAAGTAAAATGCAATGTACAATTTCTTTTTAGATTTACCAGGAATTAACAAAAATAAATTGTGATGTAGAATATTAGAATTTTGGGAATGGATTTCGTAATGGTGATATAAAAATAGGACAGGCATTTATACTCATAAAAGTTATCAAGTGTTTGATCATACCCATAGCATCCTGCAGTTTTGTCAGATAGGTAGCGCGCATCCTATCCTTGGCGCTCGTGGGGTGACCGGGAGCAGCAGCAGGGGCAGCAGCAGCAGCAGGGGAAGCAGCAGCAGCAGCAGGGGCAGCTGACGATGCCAGCACGGGCACCGGGATGTCCTCGGCCTGCTCCGGGTTCATTACTAAGGGTTATATTTTCACAAACAAGTTGTAAGTCATGTGTTATAGATTGTGGGAAGCGGGATATATATAACTTTGATTGAGAATGCAGTTGACTGAACAAAATAATGAAATAATGAAAAGGAAATACAGGTAGTTGGCACAACACATGTGTTACAGAGGCATATTTGTTACAGAGGCTAGAAAATCGACATGTTTTGATATTGAGAAGAGCGACTTGGCATTCGGCTAAAACTTTTCATACACCAGTTGTAAGTCCTTAGTGATAGATTGTGGGTAGGGGGAAAAACAGAGAATTGGCATTCAGCTAAAACTTACCATCGTTACAATCAAACCCGTCCTGGAAGAGCGACCAGTTTTTTTTTTTAAACTGCGGTGCAGTGCCGGAGCAGATGTCCACGTTGCCCCGTGGAGACTTTGGAAATAACAGCATGTCGACCTCACCGTCTGTGTTGAGGTGGCGCAGCAGGCATGCCTGGATCAATACCGCAAATAAAGTAGGTTGTTTTAACAAGGCTAGATAAAAAAGTTAAATAAATTGATATAGAATAACACTGGGGTCAACATTAGGTAAATGGGTCAACATTAGGTAAATATAACAGACACAAGTAAAATAAATTGACATATAAAACAATGCTGACAGAATAGTATCTGGGTCAACATTAGGTACATATAACAGCCCCAAGGAAGATTATGAATTATTATGGTAGACTAATATTCCGGCTTGCAGAGATCTCCTTGCACAGACGGTGATAAGATGCATTCACCGCGTCAACTCGCTCCTCACAGGTCATCTCTTCCGGACACATCTGAGCGAGCTGCCGGGCATCGTCAGTGTAGGTGGTCCGCTCAGCGGGGAGAAGCTCTCTCCACCCAGCCAGCCAAGCAGTCTGCTTTTCGGCAAAGGTGCCGGGGGCTGAAATAGTTATGAATTACATTCAATTAATGTTTTTATGTATCTTTGTTTGTATCTGCTTTTCGGCGAAGGTCCCGGCGGCTGAAATATTTACGAATTACATTCAATTAATGATTGTTTGTATCTTTGTTTGTATCTGTTTTAAGTCCATGTCTACATGTAACGATATTCAAGTGTCTACCAAGTGTGAAACAAAAAAGGTATAAGGTCAATCATATCAATGACAACAAAAATTGACTAGTTAGAAAAACAATCGACTAAATATCTAGATACTTTGTAACGCTAAACCATTAAAATCATGCCAGGACATTAGCCCTCAGTACCATTATTGAAGAGTATAAAGACGTGCTGTCAACCGATTTTTGGATTGACAAACCTCTTTCCTACATTGCCATATAATAGTTTCAGATAATTACAGCTTAAAAAAAATACTTCGGCCAACATTGATATGGAATCTATATAATTTACCGGACTGGGTGGAGCGATTGTAGAGGTCAAACCCCGTTGTACGCTTCGCCTGCTGGACTGACAGATGAACCTTCTGGCGAAGGCTGTCAGGGTCCGCGATGGCAGAAGCGGCTGGAATGCACCGCTCCTGGGCATTTCACCGCATGTTGCTGATGCGCACCTAAAGGTATTGCGAAATGCGAAAATCGGCGAAATATGTTTGAGAGATGTATTTGGTTCAGAGGATTGTGCACGGGCAAGAAAAGTGTTATCTATTTAATAATCCTTTAGATTTAAAATCCTTTAGATTTAAAAGCGGAAACTACACATTTGGTTGGATGAGTATAACCGGAAACAGGCTCAGGGGTACAAAGCAGCTCAGCTGCATAAACTAAGCGGACGCACCTCCTTCCCACTGTATTACTAACTAATAAACTATGCTTTCCTTCAATAAGATTTGAGTTTTGAGGCGGTTACATTCGAATCAGGTCACGTGGCATTTTTGGCGGGAGTTTTAATTCCATTACTCCTGTAACTGGGCAGGGTGGTTCCAGCACTCCTGGTAGGTGGGCCACTGGGGGTCAGGTTACTTACTAGTTACATAACTAATTTCGGAAGGGGGGTAAGATGATTAATTTATTCTAACCTTGACTGCGCGCAACAACATGTTGGCGGCCTCTGCAGCCCGCAGCAGTTCCTGTTAGATATGTAAGTATCCGAACACCCCCAATGTAATACCTGATGACGTCAGAGAGAACGAAGGTAAATAAAGCCAATTACATAACAAGACTCAAGGTGTTGATACGTCTTTCACATGGTGTCAGATTTTTAAGGAAGAACAATGGCGTTGCACGGATTGAAACCTCCAGGTCCGTTAAACCTGGATGAGAAGATGGCAATCAACTGGAGACAGTGGTTACAATCGTATGAAATATACGCCATAGCGGCAGGTGTGTCATCGAAAGCGGAGAAAGTGCAATGCTGCGTGTTTCTGCATGTCGCAGGTGTGGAAGCACAAAAGATATACAGGACATTCTCAACGGAGCTCACTGAAAGAGACAAGATCGCCCCACTCATAGTTGGCTTCACTCAATATTGCGAGGGGAAGACCAACATCACTGTAGTACGGTACGAGTTTAATTCATTTAACCAGTCGCATGAATGTATGGATTCGTACATTCGAGAGTTCAAGCACAGGATCGAATACTGTTGCTACGGTCAACTGGAGTCATCG
Organism: Branchipolynoe longqiensis; assembly: GCA_030323885.1. Classification (NCBI taxonomy): domain Eukaryota; kingdom Metazoa; phylum Annelida; class Polychaeta; order Phyllodocida; family Polynoidae; genus Branchipolynoe; species Branchipolynoe longqiensis. Next base: position 23,336 of record JASIRB010000899.1, read on the forward strand.
TTACTGTATGACAGGATTGTCTGCGGTGTAAAAGACAATACATTACGCAACAAGCTGTTACAGTCGCCTAACCTCACAGTCGAGGAATGCATACAACTGTGTCGATTAAGCGAAAATTTGATTTTGACAGTATGCCATGTATGGATATCAAAAGCCTTGTTCACACGGACAAAATGTGAGGCGCATCACACAAATCGAATCAGGTGAGGCGAATTGGTTGCGTCCACACGGGCAAAATTATCCGCATCACAGGAATCGATTCACGTAGACTACCTCGCTTAGAGCCGTGTTCACACGGACGATGTAAATCGATTCGTAGAAAGCGACTTGTATAGTTCGCATCAGATTCGTCGTCTGAACGGACGTCTGAGGCGGATTAGGGCTGATTCGACTCACGTGATGCGGATCCTGTAGACCACCTAAGCGAGGTAGTCTACGTGAATCGATTCCTGTGATGCGGATAATTTTGCCCGTGTGGACGCAACCAATTCGCCTCACCTGATTCGATTTGTGTGATGCGCCTCACATTTTGTCCGTGTGAACAAAGCCGTGTTCACACGGGCAAAATGTGAGGCGAATCAGACAAATCGAATCAGGTGAGGCGAATTAGACCGAAAGTGTTTCGCGTTCACACGGGCCGTGCTTTTAATCGGTTTAATGCGGAAGTGGATATCTGCGCATGAGCAAGTACAGACTAACCAGCGCCATTTTGGGTTCGACGATGCGGCACCAGAGAGTGTGGGTTCGACCTAGATATGTATTTAATGAATCGTATTGGTTTGGAACGGTCAAAACTTCTGCTGGGCAGTGAAACCCTAAAAATAAATGATGAAAAAAATATATGTGCACATCTAGCAGTTTCATAGACCAAATTATAGTATATATCGACGTGCTTAGTCCGCATCACGTAAGTCGGTTGCGTCCACACGGGCAAAATTATCCGCATCACAGGAATCGATTCACGTAGACTACCTCGCTTAGGTGGTTTACAGGATCCGCATCACGTGAGTCGAATCAGCCCTAATCCGCCTCAGACGTCCGTTCACACGGGAAATGTGAGGCGAACTAGGCAAGTCGCTTTCTACGAATCGATTTACATTCCCCGTGTGAACACGGCTCAAGGCTTAGGTGGTCTACAGGATCCACATCACGTGAGTCGAATCAACCCTAATCCGCCTCAGACGTCCGTTCAGACGACGAATCTGATGCGAACTATACAAGTCGCTTTCTACGAATCGATTTACATCGTCCGTGTGAACACGGCTATATTCGATGCGGCGGCGACGGCGATTTGTTTAGTTTACATTCGGCGATTAGACACTATGAAGGCGGCGGCGTTAATATCGGTTCGAAATTAGGGTTAATTTGATCAAATTTCACTTATTGCGTATGTAATTATGTTAAATATGATAGCATTGAATAGATTTGGGCCTAATACATTGCCGCCGATTCGGCGGCGACAATGTTTTGTTGATTTCGACAGTATGGATATCGACGTCGATGCGGCGGCGGTGATTTGTTTACTTTACATTCGTCGATCCGAAAACAGCATCAGTGGCGGCAGCGTTAATATCGCTTCGAATTTAGGGTTAATTTGCTGAAATTTCACTTATTGCGTATGTAATTCTGTTAAATATGATAGCATTGAATAGATTTGGGCCTTGTGGATTTGGATTTGTGGCATTCTCTGTGGCGGAGTGGTTAGAGTGTCTGACTTTTTTCTAGGTCAGACTCCTAATCTGAGGGTCGGCGGTTCGATTCTTCGTGCCCCCAGCTCTGCCAAATTGGATTTCCACCGCTGTGTATAACTTACAGCGTCATCAAAGGCTGGTTGCTCTCATACCGTGTTCACACGGGCAATGTAAATCGATTCGTAGAAAGCGACTTGCCTAGTTCGCCTCACATTTGTCGTGTGAACGGACGTCTGAGGCGGATTAGGGCTGATTCGATTCACGTGATGCGCATACTGTAGACCACCTCTCGAGGTAGTTTACGTGAGGCGATTTCTGTGATTCGATTTATTTTGCCCGTGTGGACGCATCTGAGGCGGATTAAGCACCTCACACGCATGCGCAGTCGACCTTAGTTTGTTGACTTTCCGGTCGATCAAAAGCGCATATTATATAATTTAATTAATGAAACCGCTATCTATGCACAGATATTTTTTTCATCATTTATTTTTATGGTTTCACTGCCCAGCAGAAGTTTTGACCGTTCCAAACCAATACGATTCAGTCATTACATATCTAGGTCGAACCCACACTCTCTGGTGCCAGCGTCGTCGATCCCAAAATGGCGCTGGTTAGTCTGGACTTGCTCATGCGCAGATATCCACTTCCGCCTTAAACCGATTCACGCAGTGCCCGTGTGAACGGGCGCCTAATTTGACTCCTTTAGTTTGCCTTGTCTAGTTCGCTTCACATTTTGCCCGTGTGAACACGGCTTATGTGGTGTGGGAGGTTAAAAATCCCTTGGGTCGGTGAAAGTGTAGGCTCGGGCTTTCTATCGACCAGCAGTGGACTGGGGAAGACCAGTCGTCTGTGACTGGGATTTCCCCTGCTTGGGACAACTAATGTATCAAAAAAAATGAGAGACAAATAAGTGTTCACACTTCCTGTCTACCATTTGCTACATCGCTAATATATAGCCGCCGATTCGGCGGCGGTGTTGCGGATTCCGAGGGACACCAGTTTCACAGGGACACATCGCTCCTGCACACGCGTCAAACTCGAACAGCATCGTCACTAACCTTATAAATTTAATATAATGTTTTTGCTAAACATGTTTTCTATCTGTGTACCAAGCGATTTGTTTGTAGCTGGTGTAATTTTAGAGATATTTCACTTTTTCTGTATTGTCTGTATGAAGACTGCTCACGGCCATTGACAATGCCTTGAGTTTGACGGTACGCGCAGTGTAAAACGTTAGTTTTATTCAAAATTAATAGAATTCAAGAACCCTAACCTTATAAATTTAATATAATGTTTTTGGTAAAGATGTTTTCTATATGTGTACCAAGCGATTTATTTCTAGATGGTGTAATTTGGGAGATATTTGACTTTTTCTGTATGAAGATTTGCTCACGGCCGTTAACAATGCATTTGAATGGAAGTGTCCCTGTGAAACTGGTGTCCCTCGGAATCCGCAACACCGGCGGCGATGTGTATTTTGTTGATATGCGACAGTATGGATATCGACGTCGCTGCGGCGGCGATTTGTTTACTTTACATTTGTCGATTCGACAATGTGCATAACGCCGCCAATGTGGCGGCGGCGTTAAAATCGGTTCGAATTTAGGGTTAATTTGATCAAATTTCACTTATGGCGTATGTAATTTTGTTAAATATGATAGCATTTAATAGATTGAGACCCAGACACGCACACTAAGCGGTGTCGCAGTTTGAGAGCCCTGCCAGTTTGAGCGCCCTACCAGTGGTTGTATACTTTTTTTGTAAAATAGATTTAAAAGCTTTCATTGGATCGATTAAAAATATCTTAATGCGCAATTGAAGAGGAAGATCTGAAGTATTTAATGTAACCTAAGAGCAATTTACTCTGAAAGTATTAAAAACAGAGATATTAGTGAAAGTTGGGATATTCTGAGTGTCAGTGCCAGTGTTAGCCGATTGGCTGATAAAAAAAAAGCTGAATGTGAAATTGTAGAGAAAGATCTGAACTTTAATAGAAACAAGAGAAATTTGCTTTCAAAGCACCAAACTTTAATAGAAACAAGAGAAATTTGCTTTCAAAGCACCAACAATCACAAATTACTGTGATAGTTAGGGTGGTTTTAATGTTGTCTCTATCCGCGCATGCGCAGAAGCAACAGAAGGGCACTCAAACTGGCAGGGCGCTCAAACTGCGACACCGGTGTGGTGGTTTCAGCGTGTTCCCGTGCTCAGAGGTGTCCCTCGCTTCTGCGCTGCTTCTGCGCATGCAACTCGGGTCACCTGAGCCACTTATTGGCGCATGCGCACATCCTACAAACTCGGGTCGAATAATCGAATACGCTTCTCCGCGCTCGGGTGGACAATTTTTTTTTTTTTTTAATAACCGATAAAAATACAGCAAAATAGGATTTAAAGTATTTTATGATGGAGTTTACCTATATTTCCATTTAATTAATCTAAGTTATTCTTTTTTTGCACATGGCACGTGTATTTGTCGACTCCACTCGCCGTGTTCTATTTGAATTTCTGACGACTCGGATGACCCGAGTCGCCCGGGTAGTGTTAATCGATTACGGCCATCCTTATTAGATTCTGACGCATGCGCAGAAGCGAGGGACACCTCTGAGCACGGGAACACGCTGAAACCACCACACCGGCGCGGCTTCCAGTTAACCCAGGTTTGAAAACGGGGTAGCTTAGGCTAGGCTACGGTCAGCGGTTAGCGCTGGCACCGGTGTGGCGTGCTCAGCCGTGTCGTTAGACTCAAACTCAAGGCATTGTCAATGGTCGTGAGTAATCTTCATACAAAAAATACAGAACAAGTGAAATATCTCTAAAACCACACCACCTATTAACAAATCGCTTGGTACACATATAGAAAACATCTTCACCAAAAAGATTATATTAAATTTATAAGGTTAGGGTTCTTGATTTCTATTAATTTTGATTAAAACTAATATTTTGCACTGCGCGTACCGTCAAACTCAAGGCATTGTCAATGGTGGTGAGCAATCTTCATACAGAAAATCCAGGAAAAGTGAAATATCTCTAAAACCACACCACCTAGAAACAAATCGCTTGGTACACATATAGAAAACATCTTTACCAAAAACAGTATATTAAATTTATAAGGTTAGTGACTCACGACCATTGACAATGCCTTGAGTTTGAGTCTAATGACACGGCTGAGCACGGACACGGCTGAGCACGCCACACCGGGACATGAATAAGAATTTTCCACCGTTAGCCGGGTGGAGCTACCCTAGCCGCGGTTAAGGCCCTGGCACCTCCACATGAATACGGGCCCAGGGCCCGTATGCATGAAGAATTATTTATCGGCTCCGGTGTTAAGGGCCGGGTCCGGGTTAGCTAACGCTGGCATTGGAAATTCGGTCATGGGGTATGTATGGGGCCAAAGCGTGGAGGCGTTAGCTAACCTAGCAGTTATTTACAGATGTGGGAAATCCCTCTGTCACTGTGTACATTCGTCGATTTTACAATATTAATATCGCCGCCGTTGTAGTGGAGGCGTTAATATCGGTTCAAATTTAGGGTTAATTTAATGAAATTTCATGATTTGAGTATGTAATTCTGTTAAATATGATCACATTCAATAGATTTCCGCCTAATATATTGCCGCCACCGATGCGGCCGCGGCGGCGATGTTTTGTTGATGTTTGACAGTATGGATAGCGACGTCGATTCGGCGGCGGCGATTTGTTTTGTGTACATTCGTCGATTTGACAATATTAATATCGCTGCCAATGTAGCGGCGGCGTTAATATGGGTTCGATCTTTGGGTTAATTTAATGAAATTTCACGATTTGAATATGTAATTCTGTTAAATATGATCGCATTCAATAGATTTGGCCCGAGTCGGTCCCTAACACCGAGAGTAAACCTGCTATGGGCTGGGGTTAGACTCTCAGACCTTAAACTCGCGGAGTTTCCCTAACAGTACTCCCCAATGCATACCGACTTTTCCCCGCTAACCCGGAGATTGCCGCTAACCACAGGTTTGGAGCGCTAACCCTGCTTCATGCATATGCAGATGTAGGTGGTCTCTGTGGCGCAATCAGTTAGCGGGTTAGACTGTGAATCTAAAGGTCTGTTGTTCAAGGCCACCCAGGGAAGAATACTGCTGTTGTTTTGCCCGCAAATGGATGTGGTGGGGGCCCGTATGCATGAAGAATTATTTATCGCCTCTGGTGGTAACGACCGAGTTTGGGGTAGCTATCGCCGGGGGTAAGAAATGGGTCACGGGGTATGCATGGAGCGAAAGCGGCGAGGAGGTCGCTACCCTTGTAGTTATTTATAGATTTGGGAAATCCCTCTGTGCCTGTTTGCATTCGTCGATTCGACAATATTAATATAACCGCCGATGCGGCGGCAGCGTTAATATCGCTTCGTTTTTAGAGTAATTTGATTAAATTTCACTTATTGCGTATTTAATTCTGTTAAATATGACAGCATTGAATAGATTTGGGCCTAATATAGTGCCGTCGATTCGGCGGCGGCGGCGGTGGTGGCCATTTTTAGTTGACGTTGGACAGTATGGATATCGACATCGCTGTGGCGGCGGCGATTTGTTTACTTTACATTCGTCGATTCGACAATATGAATAACGCCGCCAATGGGGCGGGAGCGTTAATAACGGTTCGATTTTAGGGTTAATTTGATTAAATTTCACTTATGGCGTATGTAATTCTGTTAAATATGAGCGCATTCGATAGATTTGGCCCGAGTCGGTCCCTACCCCCGCCCTTATACCTGCTACAGAGTGGGGGTAGCTTACCCGACTTTTACCCCCCGGGGTTTGCATACCCCGGTCACATGCATAGCGACTTTTCGCCGCTACCCCGGATATCCCCACTACCCCCAGGTGTAGAGCGCTACCACCGCCCCATGCATACGGACCCTGGGCCCGTATGCAGGAGTCAGTGTTAGCGGCGTTTGGTGTTAAAGCCTGACAGCGGTTAGCTATCACCGACATCGGGAACTGTGTCAAGTGGTATGCAGGAGCGTGTAGCACTTACATTATAGCTAAACGTGAAATTATTTATAGATTGGGCAAATCCCTCTGCGTCTGTAGTCATATATTAGGCTCCAATCTATTAAATGCTATCATATTTAACAGAATTACATACACAATAAGTGAAATTTCATGAAATTAACCCTAAATTTGAAGCAATATTAGGCCTACTGTGCAGGGCCATAGAGGGGAAGGGGATATGAGGTGGATGTGTCTGTGTGTGTATGTGTCTGTGTGTTTCCTGACCTGACTTTACAGAGACATAGAGACAGACATACACACAGACATACACACAGACATACACACACAGACATACATACACATACATACACACAGACAGACACCCAAATATATATATATATATGTGCACCCACAGACAGACATGCACAGACAGCACACACATACACAGAAACACAGACATGCACACACCCGACATACACAGACACACATACACCCGACCTGACTTTGCAGAGAGAGAGCCACACACACACAGACACACACAGACAGACACACACAGACATACACACACAGAGATACACACAGACATACACACAGGCAGACATACACACAGACAGACACACAGACATACACACACATAGATATACACACAGACATACACACATAGATATACACACAGACACACACAGAGATACACACACATACAGACACACACATACACACATACATACACATACACACAGACACACATACAGACACACATACAGACACACATACACACACAGACATACACACACAGACATTACCACACATACATATACACACACATAGATATACACACACAGACAGACATGCATAGACAGCACACACAGACACAGAAACACACAGACATGCACACACCCGACATACACAGACACAGATACACCCGACCTGACTTTGCAGAGAGAGACACACACACACACAGAGACACATAGACAGCCGCACACAGACAGAGGCAGACACACACACATACATGCACACATATACATACACAGACACACACATACAGACATACACAGACAACCACACACAGACATAAACACAGACATACACACACATATATATATACACACAGACACAGACAGACACACAGATAAACACACACAGACAGACATGCACACACAGCACACAGACACAGAAACACACATACATGCACACACCCGACATACACAGACACGCATACACCCGACCTGACTTTGCAGAGAGAGAGACACACACACACAGACAGAGACACATATACAGACACACACAGACAGAGGCTGACACACACACATACACACAGATATATACACTGACAGACATAGTACACAGACACACACATACATATACACACATACACACACAGACATTACCACCCATACATATTCACACATACACACACAGATAGACACACACAGACAGACATGCATAGACAGCACACCCAGACATGCACACACCCAACATACACAGATACACATACACCCGACCTGACTTTGCAGAGAGAGAGACACACACACAGACACATAGACAGACACACAAAGACAGAGGCAGACACACACATACACATACAGACACACACACATACATACACACATATACACAGAGACAGACACACACAGACACATATACACACCCACACATACACAGAAACACACAGATAGACACACACAGACATACACACAGGCAGACACACACACACAGACACACATAGACAGACAGATACAAGCAGACAAGACACACATTATATTTTGTTAAAAACCCTAGTGCCATGGGCATATGGCACTAATCCGTTCCTAGAATGTTCCATCAATCAATCAATAGTTCCGTCCTCTAGTCGAGGGTTGGATGCAATGGTTCTCATACCCAAACAGAAATACCTACCAATGTTCCACTCCCAAACAGAAATACCTACCTACAGTGCTGTAAGGTTCCAGGTCATCTCACATCACGTGGTCACCGCGAGATGACCATCTGGGTCATAGGCACAGGACTTTTGGCAAGCTTGTCGAAATTATTTTTGGTTCTTTCAGCTCATATTACTTCAAAACTAATCATCTTTAATCAAAATCACTCCGGACTAATGATTACTAGCTTGTAACGATCAATTTGATATATTTATCTAAAAAATATGACAAAAATTCAAATGCCATCGGACCATGCAACTTTAATATTTTCGAATCAACGAATGTAAAGTAAACAAATCGCCGCCGCCGCCGCATGGACGTCGATATCCATACTGTCGACGCCACCGCCGCCGCCGCATCGGCGGCAATATATTCGCAGGGGCGCACCCAAGGGGGTTTCCTGGTTTCCCGGACCCCCCCCTCCCCCCCCCCCCCCGACCCCAAAAAACAACAAATTGTTTTTTAAATTATATAAATGTATATCTCAGGGACGCACATGAAGGTGGGTTTCCTGGTTTCCCAGTTGCTTCTTAACAGTTATCATTTTGCTGATTAAATATAGCATGCATTTGTGTTTATCAATTAAATTATAGTACTTATATATGTATGTTGCAACATAATTATATTTCAAAGGGCCATGCTCCTTAACACTCTATACTTCAAGGGGGAAGAGTGTTTAACACCTTTTTGTACTTCAGAGCAAAATGTAAATCACACCTCATCACCTGTTTTTGTACATTTGTGACACTTCAAGGGGGCCAGGATTAACACCTTCAGCATGTTCAGTACTTCAAGAGGGATTACCAGCAACACCATGGGCTAGTTTTCACACATTATACTTCAAGAAGGGGAAGAGGTGAATGCAAGACCTCATCAACCTCTACCAGGATGACCTGCCTTCCCCGGGATCAATCAACAGTGAAGCACACACTTGGCGTGTGCGGTGGGAACAACGCAGACAGGGTTCAGCCAGTGTGCCTTCCACTCTAGCAGACCCCTGCAAGAGACATCAGAGACCATGTTCCCGAGCATCAGGACCCTGCTCATCATCCTGTCCACCCTCGCAGTGACATCATGCTCTGCTGAGCGCTCTTTCAGTGGCCTGAAGAGATTGAAGATTCCCATGAGGTCAACAATGGGTAATGAGAGACTGACAGGTCTGTCCTTGCTCCACATGCACAGGGACATTCCGATAAACATCAGTGATGTCATCACAACATTTGACCAAATGAATCCAAGGAGAATGAAGCTGGAAAATGTCCTACTGAACAATTGAACAATGTGACAGTGTCTGTGTAAATGACAAGTAGGTCAATGAAAACAGACAGTTGAAATATGGTGGACACTTGATGTGTGTTACAGTTTTAAAAAACAACTGACATTTAAATGTGATTCAAATCACTTTGTGATGTATGTTTTAAAATGTAGATAATATGTTTTAAAATATGTTTTAAAATGTATAATATATCATTATGTCATATCGCACAGCATGTATTCCCAACTAGGTTGTGACCATTTGTAAATGCGATAATGATGAATGTGA
>JASIRB010003902.1:0-14036 GCA_030323885.1 Branchipolynoe longqiensis
AGTGTCAGAACACAAGCCGTGTCAGTATCAGAACACAACCAGTGTCAGAACACAACCAGTGGCAGTGTCAGAACACAGGCAGTGTCAGTGTCAGAACACAAGCATTGTCAATATCAGAACACAGGCAGTGTTAGTGTCAGGGCATAATTCGTGTCAGTACCAGAACACAAGCATCGTCAGAACACAATCAGAGTCAGTGTCGGAACACAGGCATTGTCAGTATCAGAACACATGTAGCGTCAGTATCAGAACAGAATCAGTGTCAGTATCAGAGCACAAGCAGTGACACTGTCAGAACACAGGCAGTGTCAGTGTCAGAACACAATCAGTATCAGTGTCAGAACACAAGCAGTGTCAGTATAAGAACACAACCAGTGTCAGTGCACAACCAGTGTCAGAACACAACCAGTGGCGGTGTCAGAACACAACCAGTGGCAGTGTCAGTGTCAGAGCGAAAAGTGCTGACAGTAAAGCAGACGACAATCTGCGCATGCAGCGCCCACTAGCTGTTCACTCATTCAGCCTCTGGGCCAATACAAATTGCCAACATGACCCTCGGGAATTCTAGCGCATCGTTCTGTGACAGTAATGCCTCACCGGAGCTCCCTGTGTAAAGCCTGCCATCAGACTTACACTTCAAAATTCGAGGGTCCTCCCACGTCTATGTTCCATGTTAAGGGCGGTCACACATAATTTAGTGAACGTAGTTGAACGTAGATCGAATAACGGGGGTAAACGTAGGTGAAACGTTCTGTCACTACGTTCAAAAAGGTTAGGGTATGGCACGTTTTGGTTGATGACCCACCTAATAGTACAGATAATTACGTTACGGTACGGATCCCAGTACGTTACAGTATGGATCCCAGTACGTCCAACTACATTCAAGTATGTTCAACTACGTTGCCCTCCACTATGTTCAACTACGTTCAACTTCGTCCACTAATGGCTATGTGACCATGACAGAACGTTCCAAGGTTTTGTGCGGGTCAAAATATGCTAGGGTATGCTAGAGTATGCTAGAGTACATTAATTAGTAGAGTAAGCTAGAGTATGCTAGAGTATGTTATCACCACAGAGGATATATCTGCCTCAAATGTAATGCTCTTTTGAAAATGTCCAAAGCTTAAATCGGAACTCACGGCCCACAGATGTTCTTATCACGTTATCATCACGGAGAAGTACGGATGCCTGTACGTTGCACCACGTCGCACTATGTTGCACACCGTTGCACTATGTTGAACTACATTGAATTATGTTGAACTACGTTAGCATCCACTACGTTCAACTACGTTCACTAACGTATGTGTGACCGGCCCTTAAGTTTCTTTAGTTTGAACCTGATACTCAGCTGACCTGACATACTGGTGTGGAAAGACTGACACGACGTGTCAATCCTCCAGTTATTACTGTTCATATAACATGTGCATAATGAACTATATAAATGAATATTTATCTATGTGTATTTATATAGATTTTTTATATTTTTATGTAAATTTATATATATATATTTATATATAGATTTTTATATATTTATATATATATATATCTTTTTATATCTTTATTTACATCTATATGTGTATCTATTTGTCTTTATGTTTAGATATATGTTTATATATATGTATCTATATATGTATCTATATATTTATCAATATAGTTATCTATATAGTTATCCATGTAGTTATCTACGTATTTATGTATATATTTATGTATATATTTATGTATATATTTTATGTATATATGTATATGTATGTATATGTATTTATATGTATCTATATGTATTTATAGGTATTTATATGTGTTTATATGTGTTTATTTGTATTTATATGTATACATTGATATTGTATACATTGATATGTATTATATGTATTTATATGTATCTAGATTATTTATATATATGTTTATATATATTATATATATATATAAATATATATTTGCATATATTATATATATATACATATATATATTTTATATATATTTTTATATATTTATATATATTTATATATATTTACATGTATTTATATATATTTAACATATATTTACATATATTTTACATATATTTATATATATGGTAAATACATTTACATATATTCACATATATTTACATATATTCACATATATTTACATATATTTACATATATTTACATATATTTACATATATTTACATATATTTACATATATTTATGTATATTTACATATATTTACGTATATTTATAAATATTTATGTATTTTATATATATTTATGTATATCTATAAATATTTATGTATATGTATGTACACTTAATGGATATTTATATATATTTATTTAAATTTGTATTTATATACAAATATATATATTATTGTGTTCCTGTTATTCTATGTTCTGCCTCCCCCGCCTCAATCTCCTGACCGGCGGCACCATCAACGGTCCTCCTGTCCCTAACGGACTGTGGAATGCTCACTTGCACCGAGGACTTTTGTATATTAGGATATGTATTGACGAATATGAAGCTTCCACCATCGTGTAATCCCACCTCTGCAAGCTAAAACTCCTGCAGTTTCTTCCGGTATCAGCAGAACCAGTCACGGTTTACACACTGTGCTACAATATTAGTCCCGATTTTCTTTTAATACTAATAGTAAGACATCAAACCTTTAACTTTGCCATATATATCTCAACCCGCTTTCTGTCTTCAGTTTTCATTGCAGTACCATAACTACCAATGCTGTACACTACCTAGGCACCGCCATCGGTAGAAGCCGGAACTACTCCCAATCTCATAGGATCGCCCTGTTTGATTCTAGATGTCTGCAGAATCCTGTAGTACAAGGCAGGGTTTGCTAAACTCTGCAAAGAGGTGGGGGTGGTGGGGGTGGGGGTGGGGTGTAGTCCCCCAATGTGGTATCGCAGGACGAAGGGATATGGGTTATTTCCCCTGAAGTATTTATACTTGTATAATACGTTATATGGCACATATATATCAGCCATTATATATATATATTTCTATTATATGTTATATACATACATTATATATGGATAGTGATAATCCCATTATCGCATGTAATAAGCTCTGGAGTTCTTGCCCCCTACCCCCCACCTCCCACTCGCTGGGTGGAGCGGGGGGGGGGGGCGGCATGCATCTCGTGGGCCCCCTCTGCGGGGCACAACACGCCACTTGCTCGGAAGTATATATAATAGCCATGGGTAATCAGCATTGGTACACATAAGCAGATAAGTCCAAAGCATTCAATATAGAAAATATATTTTTTTTAAGATTATGAAGCGGAAATTGTTTCTAATACATTATTGCTTATGCCTCGGTCACAAATGCATTACGGCGTGCTTGCGGCGACCTTAAGTCGCCGCATTGGCCAGACCATACGGTGCCCGCACGGTGAGTTATGGTCGGCGTACAGAGACCCTACGGTTTTTTTGCTAGCCCCAAGGTGTTGCATTTTATTTAAGTTGGGGGTTATCTTAACTATGGAAAATTGCAATGCCGCAGGCCGGGATCCCGCCGGAATCCCACAGGAATCCCCCCAATTTCTATTCTTGACAGAATAATATGTTTGTATAGAAATTATGAATACAAAAATGTCTTTAAATGTCTATAAAATGTCTTATCTACGGTTGTGTGGTGACACACACACACATATAAGGCGCTGTACAGTGAATTTGTGAATAGATAAACAGCAGACTGCAACACCGTAACATTTGCATAAACTGCAAGACACACCGCAGACCACAGCACCGTACGGCGATCACAGCATTTGTGACCTAGGCTTTATGCATCAGTGCTCAGCCACCAGGTTCCTTTCAGTGAACTGTACAGAGTCGATGTTGACAAATCTCAGAAGGCCTAGATTCACGGCAAATGCCAGTTGCTGTCGCTATATTTCTTACCAGCATGTTGTTATTTTCCCCCCACTGCGCATTTCTACACGGGCTAGGTGTCTCAGCAAATTGGTCTCACAGGTTCGGTACATTAACAATAAAGCCCCAGTCACACATCACCGGATTGAGCAACAGACAGAATTGTCTAGTCCGGGCGTCATTAGTATCAAAATGTATTAAAATGTGTCAAAATGTTACGATATCGGGTCAAAGGCTGTCGGACGAACGGACACAAAACGGACATAAAATCGAATGAAATGGACATGAACGGATAGCCAATGGACAAAACAAACTCAAAATGGAAAGAACTGTAGATGTCAGTCCGGCGGCATCCGTTCCTAGTTTTGTGCATGTTCAAAACTTGTATGGACACTTTGTTCGATTTCTCTCCGTTTCCCCCAATCTGGTGATGTGTTTCTGGGGCTTTACATGGGCAGTCATGGCAGATACACATAGTATGTGATGTATAATGTCTTGTGCGGATATATATAATTAATAAGGTTCTTCCTCTCATCTCATTCTGACCAGAGTGGATGGCCGAATGAGTTAGAGCGTCCATCCCATCTGTTGGTAGACCGTGGGATCGTGGGTTCGAACCCTGGTCGAGTCAAACCAATGACTTAAAAATTGATACTTGTCGCTTCCTAGCCTGGCGCTTGGCATTAATAGGATAGGGGAAGGACTGGTTAGCTCAGTGTCAGCAAAATGTGACTGAGTGGGATATCAGGTCATGGTGCCAGTGGCCTGATTTCCCAGTGGGGCAGCACTATAAAAGTTGCCATGAATGCGCACTGTCACAAGTCTGTACCCGTCCTGCTATGCCCTTAGATGTTGCTCGGACATAAAACAAACTCATCTCCTCCTCCGTGACTGATATTGTCTTCCCTGGTGCTGCTAACTGCATGGGTGGTGGCACCACTGTCTGTTTATGAAACTACCCATATATATATGTGATGTATAATGCATTATGCGAGTATAAATGCAAGGGTAACATGTACATCCTATATTTCCTTGTGTGCATTGGTGGAGCGACCCCCTCCCACCTCCCAGCTGTTGGGTATTGCTGGGCGGGCACCCCCTCGCGTCACACTCTGGAGACATGTTTGTGTGAATACATATAATATATATATATAATATATATATATATATATATATATATATATATATATATCGACCTATCAATCTATCTAGCTGTCTATATACTGAAATAGTTCAATATCAATCCAACATTGGCAGGAGATGCGACAGTTGACAACTCATAAGTGGCGCCTGTGGAGGAAATAGGAACTAGCCCCCACCACACACTTACACCCCCACATCACTTATATATATTTATCTACTTATAAAGGGATGTATACGAAGTATACAAGCATACATTTACGGAAGTTATTGCCAACCCTTTATTCCCACTGCTTTATGACTTGACACTGCTGGTGGCGCCCCTACCGGGTTCCCCACCACACTAACAGTGGCGGGTCTACTCCTTCACTCACTGACACACATAACAGCAACATGCATTTATCACATCCACTTATTTTATTTGTATGCTAGTATAAATAGCGAACTAGCATATATTTCTAATTACTCTACAGGGTCCGTACACACGTGGAAATATAGAATTCAAGGCTGTTTTTGATAGGGATTTAAGACTAGTTTCATTTGGATTTAGTCTTAAATCGCCATTCCAAATGGCGGTTTTAGACTAATTTACATCAGTGGGGACACTTTAATGGAAGTCAAGGCTTTTTAAGACTAATTACCCAAAATAGATTGAATTCAAGATTAACCACTCCCCTATATCGATTGCTTTATCTGGGTCCCAACAATACCATTGTAACCATATTCTAACTCCCTAATCCGACCACCTCTTTAAATGGACTACTTAAAGTCGATCCCAAGATCGGTCGAGTTAGAGAGGCTTTACTGCATTTATATTTACTGCGGATTACCGATCCTGGCTCCACCTACCGGGACTTTCCCCCTCACTAATTCTGTCCCACCGGGGCCTCCTCTTCTTCCTTACTGCTTTTTTATAATGCCCAATCTGATTGGTCTAGACCATTGGTTTAGGGAACATTCCTTTCAGAACAGATCCGGCAGTCAGCGTACTACTAAATTCCAAGGAGAATGTCCTTGGACTATGGCCTCAGTTCTTTAAGCGGCTGTCACGCCTCGTCGGATTGGGGGAAACGGACAGAAAACGAACAAGGTCCAGTTTGTGTCCATACAAGTTTTGAACATGGACAAAACTAGGAACGGATGCCGCCGGATTGACGTCTATGGTTCTTGACCGGTTTGAGTTTGTTTCCTCCATTGGCTATCCGTTCATGTCCGTTTCCTGTCCGTTTCCTGTCCGTTTCCTGTCCGTTTCATGTCCGCTTCATGTCCGTTTCATGTCCGTTCATCCAGTGGCCATTTACCCGATAGCGCAACATTTTGACACATTTTAATACATTTTGATACTTATCACTACCGGACTAGACAATTCTGTCCGTTGCTCAATCCGGCGAGGTGTGACAGCCGCTTTAGATTCAACCAAAGCTTCTTGGATACCGTTAGATGATGCTATCGGACTGGTACGATTTGATTCCGCAGACGATCATTGCTACTATCATTGAGCGGTAATGACAATGGGGAAATAGTGTGCCTAGAGCGGGATTTGAACCACACTTCTTGCTGTTCTGGGATTAGTGTGCTAACCATTACACCACCTATGCGCCGCCAATCGATGGAAGCTGGAACTACACCCAGTTACATGAGGTCGCCCTGTTTGATTCTAGATGTCTGCAGAATCCTGTAGCAAAAGGCAGTGTTTAAAGTTGCATAATCCGATGGTTTTGAGTTTCTGATATTTTCTGAGATAAATACATTAGTTAATTGTTATTACGTACTTTATTTTAGCTTAAATTACTTTTATTTTAAATGGCTAACTTTTGAGATATTTGAAGTTCAAACATGCAAGATTAAACATTCCAAAACTTTGACAACATAGCATTCTGCAGTAACAGGTTCTATTTTTTTTTAAATTTTTAATTTTTTTTTTTATTGAGGCTGTATTTATACTGTCCATAGCATTTAAGCCCGGGTACCCAGGCTTGTTTTCAATGCTGGCCAGTTGTAGTGTTGGTGTTATCTTACCACCCAGTGGCTGCTGATAAGGTATTTGATTGCCTGCATTTCAGTAGCAGATAGATAATTGTTTGGTATGGTTAGTAGCCTATGTTAGTTCTTTTGGATTTTCTTGGTATATATGTATTTATTTTTCTGCTCTTATTACTAGACTGGGATTACTAGTTCTATTAAAGTGCCTCAGTATTCCTTTTTGTGTGGCAACACATGTTTGATAAGTGTACCAGTATCTAAGTAATAATAATAATAAAATATTTATTTCCACATGATCAATGTACACACAAGTTGATATTTATATCAGTATTCTTTTCACATGAAAAAGGAAAAATCAGAAGTACAATACTTATGAGGTGATTTCTCCATTTAAAAATAACATATATACATTACTTATACTAACGAAATAGCGAATAGAAAAATACAAGTTAAAAGCATATCAACATTACCCTCAATACTGTGAATTACATCTCAATATTTATGTACTAGAGTATTATGTATTTTCCCTCTGGTAAAGCTTAACTATTTTCTTTTTATACGTTCGTTGAAACATATAGATGTTTTTGAAACATTTGATATTATCACAAAGTGGATCAAGTGAGTCTGGTTAGATATGCAGAATCAAATTTAGATAATTGTCTTGGTTTTGAAATGTTGATATTTTCATCGAACTATGCAGCTTTAAGGTGAACGATATATGAAAGACTGACCCCTAGCGTAGTAGATGAGAATCCCAACCGTGTCTAAATCCAAGCAAGAACTGCTTCGGTATAAAAAAAAAAGGATCGGAATCTCCTGGTTCCAGTGTCCAGTATTTATCTATGGTGGCACAGAGTTGGTGAAATGGAAGAGAATGCAAAAACGACAAGATGGCCACCAGGCCAGTCTGCTCACCATTACACCACCTGGGCTCCTTGATGTGGTCTCTGTGGCAGAGTGGTTAGAGTGTCTGACTATTTTCTAGGTTGGACTACTAATCTGAAGGTCGGTGGTTCGACTTCCCATGCCCCCCCCCCCCCCACCTCTGCCAATTTGGATTTCCATCACTGTGTATAACTTACAGTGTCATCAAAGGCCGGTTGCTCTCATACCACGTCTATGTGGTATGGGAGGTTAAAAATCCCTTGGGTCGGTAAAAGTGTAGACTCAGGCTTTCTATCAACCAACTGTCTAATTGTGAAAACAATTCTATTCAGACTTATCTGTGATAGGCAGTATAAATCTTCAACAACAATGTCACCACCATACCCACCCCTGCCTGTCTATTTGGCTCCTTGCCTGTGGTCAGTGCAGACTACTACAGTTTGTTCAGCAGCTCTGTCTCAGAAACAGGGCTGTGAGAGTAACTATGCGAATGGCAGACTGGTAGAGGTGTAGACGCACACTTGTCATAGCTCAGGGTATCATGTTAAATGCACAGTACGCCCTCTGGTGGCAGTGTTGCACAGTTGGTTGTAGACAGACGCGTGTATATATATATTTATTTATGTGGATCTGGGAACTTGAACCAACTGTCAATACCACTTGGCACACAGCAAGTCTGTACATGAAGCTATGAAGGTCATATACAGTTGGTACTGCATCCAAAGACTTTTTTCTATATTTTTGATTTAAATCTAAATATTTATGTTTTTCATATATATATATATATGGTGTATAAGCCATTATACGAGTATAATAAGGCCGGAAGCTTCCATCCTCTCCCTAGCCTATCTACTACTCCCCCTCCCAGTCATCTGCTGGTTGGGCCTTCTTAACCAACAACTACCATCCTGCTCTCACTCATGTCCATTGGGGGGCGCCACGTCTGCGCACGCACCGCTCCCCCCCCCCCCCTTACATGCACTCACTGTACCGCTGGATTTTTCTATATATATATATATATATATATATATATATACATACGCGTATATGCATTCATATCTATCGATTCGCCGATTAACCTGTATTCGGAGATACGGGCTACTCGCCATGGCAGACCGCGAATGCCAAACATTCACGGGCGACGGGGTTTTCGGCCGTAAAGCGTTGCTAGGAGACGCGAATAGCGTCTCGCCTGGCAACGAAAGGGGGTCGGGCGTTCGGGGCCAGACCGATCAGACGTACTTTATGACGCTCTGATGTTTTAGCCGAGTTTTAGGTCTATATTATCGAAATTCTAAAGTTGTTTTACATTAAGCATTACGGGAAGGGTTCGAACGATATTCTATACTATGTCCTACCACGAATGTTAGTTTGGCTAAGAATAAACAAAGCCGTGAGCTCTTGGAAAAGTTGATTGGAACGTTCCTTGCATTCTTTACTATCCTCCAGTTTTCTATGGAGTAAACTGCTATGGTCGAATCTAACATTGGAATACTTTATATATATAATTAAGGGCCTTAAGCCTGACTAGGCCTTATGCTGCTACTTAGCCCATCTGCGGGGAGATTAAAATGGACATTAATAGCATTAACGTACCGATCCACCAAGGCTGAAATAAGACAGTAACGTAGGCTGATTATCAGTGACAGTAGCAGAGACACTAGCGCCTCTGCTTAGTTCTGGATCCATTTAAACATATTAAATACACCGTTCGGCAAGGAGACTAGCCAGTTAGTTGAAACAATACAATACATGCTTTGTACTAAACATATTACGGGCGGAGGCAAATCTCCGTATTTAGGCGATACTCTGGCTAGCCGACTGTAGCCCGAGAAGTACACCGACAGACACGGACTACCTGCAGACGGGACGAGGGGCAGCAGCGGCCCGCGGCCGGCCCGAGAAATTCACATGGAAATAATTATATAAATTAACACGAAGGCTTGCCTTTGGCGGGGGCGGATTAGCGCGACGGTTAAACTGGTGCCGTGACCAGGATAGTAAGGAGTGTAATACCTTCTAATTTGCTTTTAATACGCGAATTATTGAAAGAAAAACGGTGTTTTGTCTTTGTTGACATCTCACTCGTTTCTGACAGTGACAGCGGCTCCTGCCTTGACGTTTCATGCCGTAACATGGCGGTTTAGGGAATACCCGAGGTTACATTAATAATGGAGAAATAATAGTGTTCAACTAAATTGGTATTCCTGGTTTTCTTTAGCGGCTAGTCGTATTAATTTTACTGTGAGGGCTACAAGCCTTAGGGCCACAGTCGGGTGGTAAGGCGTCAGGCGCCCACCCAACGTAACTACGTTACCCTTGTGTTGCTCTGAACGGATAGAGTCGAATAGGCGAGGATTAGCTACCCCAGCATAAGGCAATAACGGACTTTATATTTGGTTACATTTATTAAATAAAACAGAACAAATTAGCTACTGCGGCTCGCCGACATTAGGGTCGGTTCTAATCGAATGTTTAGTTGGCCGGAGGCAGATAGCTTTGAACTAGCCGCTTTTTCCATATGTTACAGTATCTCCTAGCGACGGGGCGCGTCGCGGAGAGAGGTGACGTCAGGACGTATGTTTGGAACCTCAGCGCAGACGTTGATGGGACTGCAGACTAGTTGGTCGACCCGTAACGCTGCTCCACTGTTTTTTGGTTTATAGTCTATTATTATAAAGGTTAGGCTAACCTAAAAACAAGTAAGGGGTATTTCTTCACCTTTCGGTGGTAGGTATCTAAAAAAAAAAAAGAAAAAAAAACATAACTGTAAACTGAGGTAGTCGAAAATTTACGCGTGTTTATAATAACGGGAAAATAGCAAGAAAGGACTAAGGTAAAGGAATACTAATATCAGGGAATATTACTGTTAATTTCCTTTAGTCGCTCATTTCTTTGTATATCCTTTCGGTAATTTACATTTTTTTTTTTGGAATTAAAAGTTTTATATAAATTTTAGAAGTAGCCTAATTCGGTGGTAGGACATAGCCGAATATAGATAAATCGCGTTTCCGGGCGACGGCGAAAGCACGGCGAGGAAGCACCCGGACTTAACTGTCCCCGTGTCTGCTCGCCGCAGCTGCCTGCGGTCGGCAGGAAATGTGGATAGGGACATGGAGGAGCAAGAGGTGCTGTCGTCAGATAGTGCCTCTATATTTACGGACAATGTCCAATCGGGTGGAGCATCTCCCCGTAACTTACATGCGGGCCAAACCTGCTTTGGTGGTGCATTAACCACATCAATGAATGATAATTCACAAAGCTGGGGCTCGGGTCCCCGTATCCCAGATACGGCCCCCGTCCCCCGCGAAAAGGAAAGTCTCCTGTCTCTCCAGGGACACGAGCCAGATCACGTATTTTCCTTCCGAGCCACGAAGGGAAATACGGATGGGCGGGTCCCTATCTTACCTCCCCCGGAGATAGATATCACCCATAGGTTGCCAACCCCGCTGCACGGGGCAAAACGTGATAAAATACATGCCTTTGAGTTACGGGAGGCTCAGCTCCTCGCCCGTGAAGATGAACTAAATGCCAAATGGCAGGAATTTGCTAATTGCCAGGGAAAGGGGCGGGGCCCGGTAGCCCAAGGCCCAGCCGTCCAAAACGCGGCCATCCCTGACCAAATGTTTAATGCCATCCAACAGCAAAATGGGCGTTGCCCGTATGTAACTGGAAATCAAAACGCCTCTAACGCATACACTGGTAAGACTAACTCTTATCTACCGTCAAGCGGCCCAGCCGTATCTAATGCTAACCAAAGGGGGCCCGTAAATGTTGACTCTTATGATACGTATCGTTTTACGAACGAGGAGCAGGCCATCATCCGATCTAACCCGGCGATTCGCCGGGCGGTGATGGAAGCCTCCAGTATTAATCCGGGGATAGGTGCCTCGGCCGTAAGCAGGTCCATGCAGTTACGGGACCGTAATATTAGCATCCAGGAACAGTACCAACCCGCCAGGGTTAGGGCTGTAGAGATGCCTCCCTTTGATGGTATCCACCAGGAGTGGGATACCTGGTGGGAAAAATTTAGCAAGGCGATGTCCGTAAACCGGTGGAATGAAACCACCGCGTTAACGCGTCTTTTGCATTTATTACAAGACGGTCCAGGGCAACTGGCCGGAGATAGGTGGGAGCAGGATGACTGCGACACCTTAGATGAACTAGTTGAGGCTTTGGCCTGGCAGTTCAAGGGGTTAGATCCTCTATCCAAATGGGAAGTCTTTGAAAAGCGTTTCCAAAAGCCTTCCGACCCTGCGAATTCCATTTACTATGGCATGCTTCTAGAGTCGGAAGCAAAGAAGGCCGGACTAGGCTGTGGCATGTCACGGGACTTAATTGCCCGTAAAACTGTGGCCGTGTTCATTAACGGGCTAAGAGACCGTGAAGAGCGCGAAATCGTCATAAAAAAATGGTCCCCTGGTAGACACACCATGGAGGATATATATCAAATGCTGCGAGACCACGCTGCCAAGGCGCGTCTCATTCCAGCTAGACGCGGAGTGGCAGGGATCACTATGACTCTGGCTGACTCCGATTATAGTCAGCACAATACTGGCATAAGCGCGTTTCACGGGCAAGGGGCGAAACCACATACGGATCGCCCACATAATCACCCCGAGAAAGGGGACTGGCGTGGCAAACGCCAGCAATCATATACGGGGAATCAGGGACGGTCCACTGGATCAGCTCCCAAAACCCCAATTTCAATAGGCCTCGGCTGATAACATCCGAGACGGAGTGCTATCGGTGTCGAGGTTTTGGGCATATGGCATCTAAATGCCCTCATAGTAACACACGGTCCATTGAACAGGCTATGTTGGAAGGCGCCCGCGAAGGGCGCGACAATTCGTACCATAACGCGGCCGTTCTAGCCCGTTTACGGGCGGCCGACAGCAAAAAGATCGCGGCCATGCCCGCCCCATCGCCTTCACAGGCCGAATTTGCTGAGGATGGCCCGTATTTAAATTAGTAACAGCTGCAACGCCGGGAGTGTTGACAGCTACCGTATCGTCGGGAAATCTTCCGAGTGCAACTGTCGAAAGTTGTGCTAACGCCCCTTTGCACCATCTCTCGACAGATTTGTGCTCTATCTTACCCTCCACTAACTCCGTACTAGATGTCCGCCAGGTTTTCTTGGCGGGTATGCGGTCGTTGTGCTCACTAAACGCGAGCGACAGCGAACCTGATAGGTGTATGGAATACATATTAAAGAAAACCGGTCTGGACTTACAAATCGGAGGGGAACGAGACCGGTTTGTGACTGATATTTTCCCACTCAACGGGAAAAGATGGTACATCCCCATCAACATTAGGGGCTCTGAGGGATTTTTCCTTATCGATACGGGCGCGGCCATGTCTGTGAGAGGGAAACAATTCTTTGATGATCTCAATCTAAACACCCGTAATTTGGTATCGGATGTTAGACCATTGAGTGTTACGGGCCTGGTGATACCACAATTCGGTTGCACTAGCATACCCTTAGGTATTGCTAATCAGACCTTTCACTCATCGGTTCTAATAGTCGACATACCCGAGGACGGTATATTGGGGAGTGACTGGATGTCATTTTATGAAGCCAGCCTAACCCCACATAATGGCCTCTTTGAGGTGTTACAACCCTATAATTTAGTCACACATTGTCAACTCAGGACAGACTGCGGTCTGGCATATCTGGCTGAGGACGTGACAATGGCCGCGTATCAAACGGTAGCGGCCTTAATTGCCACTAGGCGGATGGACGGGGAAGGGCAGTGTCTAATCGAGCCCGACCCGGAAATACTCGATCCCTTAGGGATCATGGCGGCACCGTCCTTGATCAGTAGATCCAAGGGTGCGGCCTTACCTATCTGTAATACTACGGATGACGTGGTCCATTTGTTGCGGGGCCAACTCATTGGTAACGCCACGGAGGCTAGATCACATGGAGCTATCGACAGCCCAACGGCTGCCCTAGTATTTGACCTCTTAAAAAGAGAACGCGGAGTGGAGGGGTTCGGCGGATCCCCGGAACCCGTAGTTACAGTAGATAGGAAGGGGTATGACGGGCTGCTACAGATCCCGGATTTCATACTATCCATGGCAGAGGCCACACATCTGGACTGCAAAGCAGATAAGATGAAAATTGCAGAATTCTTGTTTGAGTTCTACGATATATTTGCAAAGCCGGACGCTAAAT
>JASIRB010000054.1:0-21108 GCA_030323885.1 Branchipolynoe longqiensis
GCGCCAACTGTTTCTTGGCCTGCCTCTCTTCCTTTTCCCCTGTGGATTCCAGGAGAGGGCATGTCTTGCGGTGTTGGATGCAGGCTTGCGAAGGGTATGGCCAACCCATCTCCAGCGTCTCCGAAGGATCTCCTCCTCAACAGACTGCTGTCCTGTTCGATGCCATAGCTCCAGGTTACTGATGGTGTTTGGCCAGCGTACTCTTAGGATTCGTCTGAGACAGGTGTTGATAAAGGACTGGATTTTCTTCATGGTGGTGACTGTTGTTCTCCAAGTCTCTGCACCATGCAGAAGAACAGGCTTTACCATGGAGCAAAATATCCTGATCTTGGTGTTCCTAGGCAGCTCCGAGGATCCGCAGACATTCTTCAGCTGATGGAAAGCTGCCCTTGCCTTTCCAATCCGAACCCTCACATCAGCATCTGTCCCTCCCAGTCTGTTGACCACACTTCCAAGATAGGTGAAGCTTTCCACTTCCTCTAGTGCTTCTTCAAGTACTATGTGTTTTTAATGTGTTTTTTTTAATAACCCAGATTAATTAAATGGAAATTTAACTAAACTATGCAATCATAAAATACTTTAAATCCTATTTTGCTGTAGTTATATCGGTTATTAAAAAAAAAAGGTTTGGATTAAGCCACCATTTTTTCCACCCCGAGCGTATTCGTTATGCAACCCGAGGTTGTGGGGTCTGCACATGCGCCAAAAGGTGGCTCGGGTAACCCGAGTTGTTTAATCGAATACAGCCTCTGTGACAGGGCTGCTAAACAACTCATTAGAAAAAGTGTCGAGAGGCAGTGCTATGGAAGCACCCACATGATTTTGAAATCTAATATGCTAAGTATATTCTTTAAATACTTATTTACTGTAGCCCACTACTTTTGTGGTGAATTTATTTATGAAATAATGTAGATTAATAATTTTCTAAAGTGGAATTAAGAGATTCTGGTGGCCGCCACCTTGTTATTTTGCATTCTCTTCCAATCTCTCAACTCTATGTCAATAGAAATAAGCACTACATGCTCGTCCCACTACATCTACAGCTTGTTCATAGTTAAAGCACTTTTTGCTTGTGTTTAAGAAGGGTTGTCACGCGTACAAAGTGTACCCCGGGGGAAGGCGGGGGGGGGGGGGGCTGTCAGTAAATTTAAACCTTTTATCACTTAATGAAATATTGATACTTTTCAGTGATTTTTTTTTCTTTTTGTATATTAGTTGGTTAAAGTTGCATGGTTTGATGAAACATAATTTTGTCAAAATCAAAGCACTTAGGCTTACATTTGATGCAATATCTCCAACTTCGATACTGGCGCATTAACTAATGATTTGGCACAGCATAGAAAGAATATTCAATGAATTTATGATACCGCCCCCTAGCCTCCAACTTTGATAAAGCCATTAAGGAGGAACCCCACTAACAAATTAGGTCAATTTCATGACATCATTAGCCCTACCCTGATTTTAAGTACCATGTGTAGCTTATACCCCTGTCACATTACAACGCTTCTCGCCGGCGCGCCGCCAACGTGCAAAATCACTTTTAATCGTCGAGAAATGTCAAACTTTCCGCCGCCAGAACAACGTATTGGTAGCATGCGGCCGACGTTGTGCGAACAAAAAAAAAAAGTTTGGTGCACCGTCCTGATATGACCTTAGATGTAGCTAGGACATAAAACAACAAAGCAACAGTTTGGAGCAACGACCCTCATGTGTGCCTAACGTTATTCCAGCGATGTCGACGTGCTTCTGACGTCGCCATAATATTGGCAAGAATGTGTAGGCGCTTTAGCCGCAATATCTTCCAATTTCATCACCCCATGACACACACATATAGATACATATATATGCTGCAAAAGCCATTATACAAGTATATTAAGGCCGGAAACTTCCACCTGCTTCTCAGCCCCTACTCCCTCCTCAGTCATTGGCGCTGAAGCATGAACTCAGTCATCTACTGGTTTAGCAGACCCAACCTCAGGTCGCTTGTGGCGCCACCTGTCCGGTCACGCTTCTAACCGTCTCAGGACCCTCAATCACTACTGCATAACCTACCGATCGCTTGCTCGCCAAATGGTATAACATTTTAATACCGATTGAGTTCAGGGTTCTCCATAGCAGTAAAATATCTCATTGAGCTAAATAAAATAAAACAAGCCCATACACCATTGAATTCTCTCGCTTTGTTCTCGTTGCTGGAACCACCGCTGCACCCATCTTTACCCCCCATTCCTCGAAACCCTTGCTGCTGTCTGCTGGATACAAGTGCTGTGCTACCGCCAGACTGGAGTGATTCTGGACCGCCCCAATGACTCATCATTTAATCATTGTAAAGACATCCCCCAGCTTCTACAACCATCCCACCAGAAGATTTTTCTTCAACCAAAGATTAGGCCAAATTATCGGAGCCTCTCTAATAATGTTGCAGTTCTGCAACCGGTAACTGTCGTAAGGTTACAAACAACCCAGAAGTCAAGACACCATTGAACAAAACTGGGTGCGGTGGCCGAATCGGTAGAGCACAGGCCTCGCATACAAAAAGATCCGGAGATCGCGAGATCGATTCCCAGTCGAGTTAAACCAATGACTTAAAAATTGATACTTGTCGCTTCCTAGCCTGGTGCTCGGCATTATTAGGATAGGGCAAGGAATGGTTAGCTCAGTGCCAGGATAATGTGACTGAGTGGGATATCGGGTCATGGTGCCGGCGGCCTGATTTCCCAGTGGGGCAGCACTATAAAATCACCATGAGTACGTACTGTCACAAATCGGTACCTGTCATGATATGACCTTAGATGTTGCTAGGACGTAAAACAACCAACAAACAAAAACCATTGAACAATAAGCTAACGCCGGGAAGGTGCATTGCATCTAGTTCGAACTGAAGACCGCACTCGCAACCAGATGCAACGCAAAGACGCAGAATAAAGCAAAGGCTTCTATGAGGACACATATTGGTCGCGCGGGGGGTCGGGGTGTGATACCTTATTGGAAGAGCACTCCGCCCATACCTGCCTATATTAAGGGGGGTATCGGAAGGAGTGTGTAAGTAGAGCCACTAGACACCTCCTAATTGTTATCCTTGATAAGCCTGCTCAACACAGACAGCATACAGGTGTCGGCAACAGCCAATCTGAGTTCTCCCGCTGCAATATTCTGTATTTCATAGAATGGATAATTCCTATTCTGAACTTACACCATTTGACCATAGGCCCACCCGTGTGGATGAAAATTAGCAGGTGTTAAGTGCAGTTCAATGTCCTATTTATCTGCTGTATAAGCAATTATATGAGTATAATTATCCGTAAACTGATTACCCATGAACTGTGTCCTTAGTTGACACCAAATGACACTACACAACTAATGACACTCAGCTACTCAAGCGACTGGTCAGGCCTTCTGCCTCGCCTGGTGCTGCCACCTGGCCTCTTCTTCCTAGCCTGGCTCTGCCTCACGCCTGTACCACTCGCTCAGAATGAGCAGGTGTTAAGTGCAGTTCAATGTCCTCAAATCTTTCTCTCTCCCTCTCCCTCTCTATTTATATAGAGAGATTCATATATATAGGGATGAAATCTTTATATATATATAGCAATATTTTCAGCGGTACAGTGAGTGGCGGTTACAGTGTGGAGGGGTGGTGGCGCCATCATCGGAGCTGGGGTTGGGGAGGCTTGAGCAGTAGATGACCAGGACAGACTCCCTCAGTCCATGGGGCTGAGTGAGTGGTGAGGGAAAGGAGGGATATTCCGGTTATTATACTCATATAATTTGTATACATCATATATGTCTTTATATATATATCTTCATAAATATATATATGAATAGTTTGTTCGCAAGAATAAATTATCTAGTATATATATATAAGACTTCCCTATGAATGACAAGGAGACCCGCAGATTGGGGTGGATCATTTATTCGACTCCGGGCTGAGCGATAAATGCCCTACCTAAATCAAAAGGAAAAAACTGGAGGCAAGTGACGATTTGACCGTCTCGAGATCAACCGCCGGGGCCAAAGGACGCAGCCAGAGGCCGGACGACGGTGATTGGCTAATATTCAACTCGAGCCAAATCGAATAAATAAATAATAAATAATTCTCCGAGCGTTTATATGTAAAAAAGAATTGCTTAATGAGAATATAATACAGGAATAATAATACTACCCCTAGGGGGGGGGGGGGGGGGGGGGGGGGGGGGGGGGGGCGAATGACAAATTCGCGCCCGCACAATTGGGTTGGATCGTTTATTCAACTCCGGGTTGAGCGATAAATGCCAAAGGAAGCCGAAGGCTACCACCCAAACCAATCAAGCTGTCTCAGTGCACAAGGTGGCTGCAACCCTCACGTCGTCCACAATCCGGACAGATAAGGGGTTTTTAGATATGCGCAGACTGTCCCAGAGGCCCAGTCCCCCCATACTTTGATCTCTTCCACAGTGGCCCCACATAAGGATAAGAAGGTGCAGCCACCCCGGCGCAGGGAATGTGAAGATAAATCCTCTACATCCATAGCGGCCCTTGAAGCAAAAGTCTTTAGCGTTTGTTGGTAAATTGCAAAGTCATAGGTGTTGAACCCACCTCCCCATCAGGAAGCCTGAATGCTCCCTCTGAGGGTCCAGCGGAAGCTGAGTCCTGATAACCCTTTTGCTCACTTCTCAGCTGAGATATTTCTGTAAGAAAGTAGAGTGTAACACAGTTTAGCCCTACAGCAAAGCACGCCTTCAGGGTCAGCGTTCAAAATTCTCGTGTTACTAGCACTGTCGTCAGGGCGGCTTAGAGAGTCACAGATGACATTATCCCTACTGCGAATATAAACCGACTTAAACTCAAAATTCCTCTCAACGGCCATCCAAAACAACCTCCTGAGATAGTACATGATCCCAGTTGATCTAGATCTGCCTGTGCTCAGAGCGGCCCGCACGACAGCACTATCCGTAACCATAACAACAGTTGCATCCGACCATTTATGCAACCACCTCTCGCAGGCTGCGTACACTGCCGCCATCTCCTGAATATTTATATGAGCTGAAGCGACATGGCCCTCGGGGCTCGAGTGGTGGTGACCAACATAGCCAGCCAACAATCTATCATCAGCTTCGACAAAGGAGCCGACTAACCAGTCGTTACCATGGAGAGTGCCGAGGCCCCATCCAGATGCATCACTGTAAGAAGAGATCAGGGGGGCAAAGTGGCCAAGAATTTTGGCCTTACCGTTAAAGTGGCCAGAGAATGTGATCCACCATTCCAGGTCTTCACGCACCCCCTTGGTCAGCCTAACCCTATGGTGGCCCTCCCTGAGTTTTGCGGACATATCGAATATTCTCCTAGTAAAGGTTCGCCCGCCCCTGATCACCTTTGCACAGTGGGCTAGGATTCCACCGACCTGTTCCAGCTCCTTCTTCGAAGCTCACCTCCGACCCCTCATTGTCTCAAGTACCCGTCTCATCTTGTCCAATTTATCTATCGGGAGGGTGAGTTCTAACTTGTCAGAATCAATTATGATCCCTAGAAACCGCACCCGCGGGGCAGCCTGGCTCACTTTCTTATAGCTGACATAGAAACCTAGCCTGCGGATAATGCCTAACACTAGCTTCTGGGCGCCCATCGCCTCGAATTGTTTCCGTCCTAATACACAGAAATCATCGAGGTAATTAATTACCCGAGTAACTCCCTCTCTTAGAGCACATCTGACAATGAAATCTGAAATTTTGGAAAATATATAAGGACTGGAGGATAGGCCCATGCTAAGTCTGTTGTCTAGGTAATAGGCACCATCGTCAGCCAGCACCCTAGCAATGGCAAGACCATGACGAGGCCTGTCACATGGATGGATGGAGACAGCTCTGTAAGCATCTTTAATGTCTATTGTAGATAGAAAATCTCCTTTCTCCATGCAGTCTGTGACAGTGTCGATGGTTTTGTAGCTAAAAGTCATGGCTATGCCTCGTGTGAACTGGTTTACAGAGTTTCCCTTTGGTCTACTACAATCGACGACGGTTCTACCGCCACCATCGTCCTTCGGTACGACAAACACCGAATGTGTACATTTTGGCTGATTGCATACCCTGGATATGTTCCCATCAGCTAGCTCTCCGTGAAACTTCTCATAAATGGTATCATGCTCCCAATTGTTCCTAGCCTTCCTCTCCCTGGTGTTATAGGTTATATCACAATCATCATTTATAACCTTGAAGCCATAGAGAACTCCTAACAATAGAAAAATAGCGTCAGGATCATTATCTCCTCTAAAGAACAACTCTACTACAAATCTACAAGGCTTAAACTAGGAGCGGTTTCCTGCAATAAAGTGGGTACACTCACAATTGCCACGAAAACATGATTCATATACTTCAAAAAGGAACTTTTTCCCACCTATCAACTCGGATAAAGATACCATTATATGATCTCCTACATCCGAAATGTGCAATCAGCCCTCAACGTCTTTTATATCAACCGTACCCCAAATGCTACATGTCTCAATGCCTCCCTCCTGTATATTGGAAGAAACAATCAGATTAGCATTGGTATCACTGTGCACAGAATGTTCGCCGTTCCTCTCAACATGAATGTCCAGGCCACCACCGTCTCCATTGTCAGTCATGTCACCCATGTCCTCATCAAAGTCCACAAGGGTATCTCCGTCATAAACTGTGTTGCTGCTCTCAGCCATAATATCGGTTGGTGTATCACTGTCATTCCCTGTGTTGCTGCTCCTCTCACGCTGTGTATGAGCCCCTGGCTACTCACAGGGGCCGAGTACTCCCCATAGTTGGTAGCCCCAAGCTGGCTAGCACCCAGTTCAGCAACCTCCCCTTTGACAGTCTCCCTGTCAACCAAGTCCCTGTCCTTGGGCCACTGAGTCAGCTGGGCACTAGTTTGCCCACTGACCCACTTACCTGCATGATATGTGAATAAGGGTTCTTGCTCAGCTACAACCGAACTTGCTTCGACCCGGTCGGTGAGATGTTCCTGTCCCAGTCACTCCTTGCACTTGTAGCGTTTGTGGCCCTTCCCACCGCACTTAGAACAGGTGTGTTTAAACCGGCACACATCCTCTGCGCGGTCGCATCCCCCATCCGAGTTCCAGGCGTAGCAGGAGCGCTTCCCAGGTCCGGATGGCGACTTCCTTTGTGATGTCGCTGAACCGTAGCTCGTCTTCTTCTGCCTGCGGTTCTGGTCGCTGTAGTGGGACATGCTCTCGCTCTGGTACTTGGATGAGAACGCAGTGAATCCCTTCGTCCCCGCTAGCTTCCGGATCTCCAAATCGTACTCGACATGTGCAATGTCTTTGTAATGGTCGTCCCTCGCACGATTTGTGATAAACTTTAGATGGTACAAGAAAGCTTTGTAGTCTTGTACGGACAGGTCCGCTATGGTGAGGCACCAGGAAGCACTAGCATTAATTAGCTCATAGGCATTGAGCTTCCTAACATCCTTTCCCCCCAGAGAATGTTTTTTCAGAGCCCACTTGCTCCGTCTACGTCGGGACGCACTGCTGTCGCTCCGCGAGCGTGTTGTCCGTCGTCGTCGTCCAGTTTCCCTCGATCTTCTCCATGACCGGCCATAGGAAGAGTGGCCTTCGTCTTCTCTATCCTTTGTCTTCCCCTCTGGCCGTGCCTCCTCGGGAATCAAGTGAATGTCAGTTCTGTGGGTGGACTTCTCCGTCATGTCTTCCTCTTTTCCTGGCTCGTCCCTAGTCCGTGGACGACCGGACCTCCTTCTGTCCCTCTCTGCCTGCAAGTCAGTCAAATGGTCTTGGAGGTCCTGTAACCGTAACTCCGCCTCGATTTTTGCGATCGCCATTCTTGCTTCTCGTCGATCGATAAATCAGCGATAGCCGTCGTCACCTGGCCCGAATCGCCTTTAGCTGTAATCGAGGCCCTACTTCTTGTGCGGACCATCGTCCGTTCCTGATGGTCGCAGCAGGTCGCCGTGTCCTCCTTCTTGTGGTTAAAACCGCAGTCGCTACAGTATGGTAGCGGCATCGGTCGTCCGTTGGTCCGATCTCAGTAAGGATCAGGAGAGATTATGTTGAAAACGAACTGAAATTATTTGCCTAGGTCGTCCGCTGGCCCTTGTGTATATATATAAACAAGTCGTCCGTTGGCCCGCTTGATAATCGACCGTTAAATTCGAAAGAAGTCGTCCATTGGCCCGATTTGCTAAGTAATGGCAGTGACGTCGTCCTAAGGCCGTCTATAGCAGCTGATCGACTCAAGTAACCGTGTTATTCACGATACCGTCAATCTGTCATTCCGGAGCGATCGGCATTGTTATTGCTGATCAATTCATCGATGAATGGAATCTGTGCTGAAGTCGTCCGCTGGCCCAGGTGAAACAACTGGTAGAACTGGTAGAGATAGGAACCATAGGTAGCCGGTAGACTGTGGTCCTTCCTAATGACCATCGACCGTTAAATTCAAAACAAACAAAAAAAGTCGTACATTGGCCCGATTTGGCCGTTACAGGTCGGGCGAGTTAAATAGGTCATATCAATCGTTTTTAGTAGCCAGTAAAGAAGAAGTTTAATTGACAACATGAAAGCATTCTGTTTCCGTCGTCCGTTGGCCCTACGACAAAGCTACAGTATGGCAGTGACGTCGTCCTGAGGCCGTCTATATCAGCTGATCGACTCAAGTACCTGTGTTATCGTACGCCTAGGTCCTTAAATTGCTATAATCGACCGAAGTAGTCGACACCTGGCCCAGTTATGAACTTAGCAGTGTCAGGTTGATCGATTGTTATTCTCGACGGTAAATAGCACATTTTCATCAGCGATCAGTAACTATGTCGAAACCGACACAAATGAAATCATTTTGCTTTAGTCGTCCGCTGTCCCTTGAAAGGAGGATCAGGTTTAGTTTCATGATACCGTTAATCTGTCGTCGGTGCGATCGGCCTTGTTATTGCTGATCAATTCGCCGATGAAATGGAATCAGTGCTGAAGTCGTCCGCTGGCCGCAGGTGAAACAACAGGTAGAACCGGTAGAGAAAGGAGCCACAGGTAACAGGTAGACTGTGGTCCTTCCTATGGAAAAAAACTGGAGGCAAGTGACGATTTGAACCGAGTTGCGTGCCAGCGCCGGGGCCAAAGGACGCAGCCAGGCCCGGACGACGGCGATTGGACAATATTCAAATCGAATAAATAAACAATAATAAATAATAATTCTCCGAGCGTTTATATGTATATAATAGATTATGTAGTAGTCTGAACATGAGCTCTACTATCACGCGGTGGCAGCGGAGACTACGACGCCATCAGCGCAGTACCATTACACTGCGCTAGATGGCGGCACGGGTCACCACCGGTCAGACCCTAGCCGGGCTGACCTCTACTGCGTGTGGTTGACCCACCCCCCCCACACACACCTATAGAGTCGATGTGGGATCTGGCGAGTCAGGGGGCGGGTCAGACAACTACTGACGCCGTGAAGAGCAGATGGTTCAATAAACCAAGGGTGAAGCGTACACTTGATTGAATCTTGGTGTTCTTCCGTGAGTGTGAAAGAGTCGGAGGGCCGTGGGCCATTACATTGGTGCCGTGAGCCAGCTCACCTTCTGCGTAAGGGGTGAGTATTGGACCTGGGCCATGGACTCCGAAGGTAAGGTCTCTTCGTAATATTTTATTATGGAAGGGGCGACGGCGGGTCAACTGCGCAGTGGGCGCCAGTACCAAACTGATGGTACGGGGCGTTCCGACGCGGTAGGACTGCCGGTGGGCGCGGACGCTTCTGTGGTGAGTGAACTGCACCGCGCTCATGTAACACCTGTGGGAAATGTTGATGTTAAGACGTCCATTATGAGTGCAGGTGCCGGCGTCATAGGGGACGGCCGCCAGGGGTCAGTGCGTGGGGGGGGTGTAGCCACTCCCGCACGGGTGCCGGGGCGGTCGCCTGTGGGTGCTGAAGGCGTTGATAATTATTGGGCGCAGTTAGCGCGGCTGAGTGGCACTCCGCCGCCGGGCATTCCGCCGTTGTTGACACCGGCGGCAATGCAGGGTGGTGGGGGTGGTACGCAGTTGAGCACGCGTTCTGATAGCGGTGGCACAGCATTAGGTAATGTTGCGCCATCGACTGCAGCGCGAAATGTTCTCTCAGTTGATGATAATGATACTGTGGGGGGCATTGCGGGGAGTGCTGTGAAGGGGGGCTTCGCTCTTGATGCTATGCGGTCTCTGTCGATCAATACTGATTCGGGGGCGGGTGTACATGAGGGTAGTAGTTCGATCGGGTATCGCGATGACTTAGGTCTGGGCGTACGCGGGAGTTCTATGCGTGAGGTGCCGCTGGAGTATTCGCCGTGGGGGAGTTCAGCTGTCCGTTCTGTGGGGATGGGAGCTGGACGCAGTGATCCCCGGATTCCCTGTCGTAGGGAGGTTTTCGCGTCTTTGGAGACAGGGCTCGTAGCCGATGACTCGTTGACATTTGGGTCGGAGCATGATTCGGTTATGGGTCGTACGGTTTCGGGATCGCAGTCGGAGGCGGAGCGTCAGGATGTGATGCGTGTCCACCGTCTGCGAGCTTGGAAGCGGGTCCAGTTTGAACGGATGGCGGAGGAGAGGAGGGCGTTGGATGAGATGAGAGTTTCCAATGCTGAATCCTTCGCGCGCGGTTTAGCGGATCTAACCGCGGCACGGCGCGTCGCCGCGGAGGAGATGAATGCTAACCGTTTGCTGGTTGAGGAGCAGGAGGCTGCTTTCATGCAGCAGACGGTGGATTTATCCAGGCGGGAGGCGCTGAATGTTCAGTTGCAGGGAGAAAATCAGAGATGTGAACAGTTGTTAGCTGGGGAGAGGGCTGGTCTGGATTCTGCTCTGGAGATCCTTGCAGGTGAGCGCGCAGATTTTCAAGCTGAAAGACAGTCGTTTGAGCGCGGTTTGGGGCTTGGGGATAGTGGTGCGAGAGTTACTGAGTCTACGCGGTTAGATGACCGCGGGACGCAGTATCCAGTGCCTAGTGCGCGCCCGGTTTCCGCGGGTAGCTCGCCGCATTTGCCGGCGCCTTCTAAGGGGGGCGGTGGTGGAGGCGGGGGTCCGAAGGAGCCGGTGCCCTCTTCGGGGGATGGTAGTTCTCGGGGAGGAGGTTCTGTGCAGCATCGGAGAGGGGTGGTGCAGGATTCCGTATACGTGGGTAGGACTCATGAGGAGGTACGGGTTGAGAGGATTCCTGACCAGGAGGGTTTGGGTGGTGACGCAGTACCCATTGCGCCATTGCCTGGGCTGCCTGTGGGTCGCCAGTACTCAGTGGAAGAGATGTGGTTGTTCCGGAATCATCCTGCGATAATGGATGTTATTCGGGAGCCTGCTTCGATTGGGGGGGGGCCGGATGGGAGTCGTGTAATCGGGATACGTTGGAGCTGGATGAGAATGTTTTTGAGGTATCCTGTGGCAGGTTCTGCGCGGATTCCGACGCTGCGTCCTAAGCCATTCACGGGTATTAAGCAGGAATGGAATAACTGGTGGCGGGACTTTACGTTGGATATGCGGTCGAACATGTGGGATGAGAGGGTGGCTCTCATTCAGCTGTTGCCTCTGTTGAGGGGGGGGCCGGCGCAGGACTGCGTGGACGCGTGGAGGCGTCATGGGTTAACGACGATGAGGGAGTTGCTTCCCATCATCTCGTATAAGTTCCAACCAGTGGACCCCATGGCACGCTGGTACCAGTGGAAGAAGCGCGTCCAGACTGCTCGTGATGGATCGTACCGTGCGTACGGTCTGCAACTGCAGGTTGATGGGCGGGAGGCTGCGAGAGATACGGGGATGAGTGAGCGTGCGATCGAGACTAAGATAGTCGAGCTTTTCGTGTGCTCACTCATGGATCCGGGGGAGCAGCGTGCCGCCTATGACCGGTGGCGGCCGGGCAAGTCATCTCTGGAGGAGATGTTTGAAGTAGTCGACGATTACTGCGCCAAGGCACTGCGTGCTGGCCGGTCGACTGCGGTGGAGGCTATTCGATTATCAGATGAGTCGGATAGTGAGTTCGAGGTTGAGGTGGCTGCGTATAATGCGCCACGTGATCCTCGGCATGGTGGCAGTGGTGGTTTCTCTCGGGGGAGTTCTGGGGGGAGCTATCGCGGTGGTAATTCTTTCCGCGGTTTGTCGGGTGGTGGCTATCGTGAGGGTGGCAATTTCCGTACGAGCGCGGGGGGAGGTTATCAGTCGCCGCCTATCACTAAGGCGCTGGTCCAGGGGTGGATGCGCGATGTGATAGGGGAGCAGAAATCTGCGGGGCAGGTAGCAACAGGTGGGGGTAACTCATCTGGGTTATCTGCGCGCAGGCGTGTAGCTAAGAAAGATACGCGTGCTCGTGATCACGAATGTGGTCGTTGCTTTGCTTTCGGTCATTGGCCTATACAATGTACTGGAGTAAAACGTACTCTCGAGGAGGCTGTGATAGCCGGTGATCGCGAGGGTAGGGACAACTCGGGTGTTGATCGGGCGAGGTTGGCGCGTCACCGTAAGGACAGGGACGTTAAGGCTAAGCCTAATTTAAATGCCTAGGGTTGGACCATTTGGGCGTAGGCCCAACCCAATTGGCAAGCCCGGATACCGCCAAAGCGGATGCGGTGTTGACTATCAAGGAAGCCGGTGTGCAGTCTGATGCTAGCGCGGGACCGCCGGTGATCGCCCCTGGTGATTCTATCCCAGTGGAGTCGGTATTGTGGGATGGCATGGAGCAGATAGCGCGTTGCGTTTCTGCTTTGGCTTCCGCGCCTTTGGACGACTGTATGCAATTTATAGTACAGCGTCAGGGGTGCGACCTGTCTCACCCTTGTGGTAAACGCTTATTCGTGGATTCCACTTTCTGGACTTTGGACGGAAAACGGTGGTATGTGAGAGTGTGTGTTAGAGGGACTATCGGGTATTTTTTAGTAGACAGTGGGGCTGCGGTCACATGTGTTGGACGAAAATTCTTCGATAAGTTGGACGGTGATAAGGTGTTTTTCGATAATAGCGTGATGCCTGTCACTGTCACCGGTGCACCACTCAAGCAGTACGGACAAGCCATACTATCTCTGGAGATCGGGGGGAAAATATTTCATTATGCCCCTACTGTTTCCGATATTTCAGAAGATGGTATTTTAGGTGCGGAATTTTTGGAGTATTATGGTTGTGAACTGCGTCGGGCAGGCAGCTTGTATCTTCAATATCCGTATCAACTCACGGTGCAGTGTGAATTGCGTCGCGATAGTCAGACTGTGTCTGCTGTTGCGCAGGATGTTCGCATTGCGCCGATGACCGGCTGTGATGTTAAAATATCAGCTGTAGGAGTTGACGGTGATCACCAGAGCCTGTTTGAACCGATGGTCTCAGAATTGCATGAACTGGGATTAGTAGGTCAGAATACGCTAGTGTGGAGTCCTGTTGGCTCAGTGGTACCTTTGTTTAATCCGAATCGGTATGCGGTTAGGTTACATAAGGGTACGACTATCGGGGTGTTGAGTGAGGCTACTGACTTTGGTGAGGTTCATTGTGAATACGCTAGGGCGGAGTTGACCAAACATTCCGGTGTAAGCATGGCTTGCGGCAACGAGGTCATTGAGCCAGCTGTTGGCGCAGTTGACCCAGTGGGTGGGGTTGCCGTGAGACAGTGTTGGGCGGCCAGCTGTTCGCAGTTACCTGGTAATTGGGGTAGTGGTTGGCCCGAGCTGCGTGTCGCGCGGACGGCGCAGCTTGATTGCCCCTCTACTGTTGTGAGTAGTAGAGGGGAAGTGGGCGTTGCTGCATTGGGGGAGGTTACCGAGACGGTTACTTTTGGTACGACGGAGGAGTGCGTGGCGCCTTCTGTGGTATCGGAGTCCCTTGATGGAAGCTTGGTGGTGGATGAGTCTGATCGCTCGCAGGTTGTGGACTTTCTGGGTAGAAATATTCAGGTTTTCGCGGTGCCTGGTGAGACGTTGGGCTGGACTGAGGTGGTGAAGCATGGCATTGATGTCGGTGAGTCTGCTGCTTTTAGGATTCCCTATCGGCATTTCGTGCATTCGAAGAAAGAGGCACTGGAGACGGAGCTGCATAAGCTGCTGGATAGTGGGGTGATTAGAAGTAGTGATTCGCCGTGGAGTTCACCTGTCCATTTAGTCAAGAAGAAAGATGGTTCTATCCGTTTTTGCATTGACTACAAAAAACTCAATACTGTGACGCGGAAAAATGCTTACCCATTACCGCGCATAGACGAGTCGCTCGAGAGTTTAGGGGGTAATGAGTGGTTTTGCACTCTGGATCTGCAATCTGGGTATCATCAGGTGGCGATGGAACCGGAGGATATTGCTAAGACTGCTTTTAGCACTCACTTAGGCTTATTCGAGTGGAACGTGATGCCGTTTGGGCTTTGTAATGCTCCAGCCACGTTCGAGAAGATGATGACGGATATGCTGGCTGGTCTTCAGTGGAAGATTTGCTTGGTGTATCTGGATGATATCATTGTCTTTGGTCGGACACTGATCGAATGTCGTGAGCGACTTCAAGCAGTGTTTGATCGTTTACGTTCCTATGGGCTGAAACTCAAGGCTTCAAAGTGTCGACTTTTTAGGCGTGAGACGCAGTACCTGGGGCGGGTGGTTTCTGGGAAAGGGATTAAGGCAGACCCGGAAAAGCTCTCTGCAATTGCGGGGTGGCCCAGACCTGAGGATATGAAGGAAGTGAGATCATTTCTTGGGTTTGTGTCATATTATCGCGATTTCATTGCTGATTTTGCGCGGTTGGCTGTTCCTTTGCAGGACTTGGTCGTTACTGCGAAAAAAATAAAATTTGTGTGGGGCGACGCTCAGGAGGCGGCATTTCTGGGCTTGAAAAGGTGCCTTTACTCAGACCCCAGTGCTGCGATATCCGCAAGCGGTGGGGCGGTTCATTCTGGACACTGATGCGTCGGGGTTTGCAATCTCGGGTGTGTTAAGTCAGGTTCAGGATGGGGTAGAGGTCCTGTTGTCTTTTGCGAGTAATAAACTTAATAAAGCGCAGCGGAATTACTGCACGACGAAGCGTGAGTTGATGGCTATCGTCATGTATAGCAGGAAGTGGAAACATTTCTTGATAGGGTCGGATTTTATTATCCGGACTGATCATCATTCTCTTCGTTGGTTGTTAAATTTCAAGGAGGCGGAGGGGATGATGGGGCGTTGGTTGGCCACTTTATCTGAGTACGGTGTGACGAATGAGCATATTGTGTACAGAAAAGGGGTGGAGCATATCAACGCAGATAGTCTGAGTAGGATCCCGGTGCGGAAGTGCGGCCGGGGTGATTGCACGGACTGTGGCACGCATAATTGTGTACTCGCAGCAATTTCTGCGATGCGTCTGGCGGATATAGATGATGATGAGCTTTGGACGTTATCAGAAGTTTGCTTGGCGCAGCGCCAAGATCCCTCCATACTGCGTATAATCAGGTGGTTGGAGGTGGGCCGCTCGAAACCTCTGCATGACGAGCTGGCGGTGGAGAATGCGGAGACTCGTAAGATTGTAAATCAATGGGCTCTGCTGGAACTGCGTGAGGGTGTGCTCTGCAGGTGGAAGGTAGTGGGTGAAGACCTACGCAGTCGCCTGCAGATCGTCGTGCCATTTGCATTGCGCGATGATGTGTTGTTGTTTTGTCATGGCATTCTACAGCTACGCACTTTGGGCGTGTTCGCTCCACTAAGCGTTTAGCTTGGCGGTTCTATTGGCCTGGCATGACTTCTGATATTAGGCGGTGGGTACGCACTTGCCATAAATGTCAGGTGGTTAAGCCAGGGGAGGTGATCGCTAAGTTACCGTTGACTCAGGAATTGTCTGGGCATCGGTGGCGCCGTCTAGCGTGTGACTTTGTGTCAGGGTTTAAGACGACGTCTAGGGGGAATGTGGTGATGATGGTAGTGCAAGACTATTACACTAAGTACGTGCAAGTGTACCCCTTAAAAGATCACACTGCACCCACTGCAGCGCAGGCATTGGTGATATTCGGTGCCCCGATGCGGATCCATTCGGATCAAGGGAGGGAATTTGAGTCCACACTGTTCCAGTCCATGTTGCGCTTGTTGGGCGTTAAGAAAACGCGTACGAACCCGTACTGTCCACAATCGGATGGTATGGTGGAGC
The DNA here is from genome assembly GCA_030323885.1 of Branchipolynoe longqiensis. NCBI lineage: Eukaryota > Metazoa > Annelida > Polychaeta > Phyllodocida > Polynoidae > Branchipolynoe > Branchipolynoe longqiensis. Next base: position 16,064 of record JASIRB010000054.1, read on the forward strand.
GTTTTAATAAGACGTTAATATCTGCATTGGCTTGTACCGTGAATGACTTTCAGGATGATTGGGATTTGCAGGTCAAGTTTGTGGCACACGCATATAACTGTACGGAGCACGCATCTACGGGTGTGACTCCGAACAGGTTACTATTTGGGGAGGAGCTCCGACTAGCAGCTGATCTGCAGTTTGGGGTGGTGAATCGTCAAGTAGACCGGCCTTGTGAGATCGTGTTTGTAAGATGGTTGGAGCATTGCTTTCACCACGCGTATAGCGCAGTTCGCGATGCTTTAGGTCGGGCAGCGGTTCGTCAGAAGTCTGACTACGGGCCTGCTGCGTGGCGCCAGTTCAAAGTGGGGGACCGGGTGGTGCGGTATCATGCGCCGCTAGCTCGGTTCAAACTCGCAAAGAATTGGGATGGTCCCTTTACTATAACAGAAGTTGTCTCGGACACCACAGTTATTATGAAGGGCAAGGATGGTAAAGACCGTAAATCTAACGTTAGACGTCTTAAGCTTTACACCGAGCAGATGTCTAGAAACGCTGGACCATCCTCCTGGCTGGATGCACATGTAGGGGACGAGCCCGCACCTGCGAGGGTGGAGGCTGGCACTATAGATGTGGTTGGTCAGATGAAAGTACCTGGGCTTCCAGTTACTGCGGAGGAGGCTATGCGCCCTAGGCGGCATAGGCCTGATAAATGGAAAAATAAACGTCGGCGTCGGTCTAGATCAGTGTCTGATGCCGATAGTGTTATTTCTGTACGCAGTGGCTCGGATAGTGACAGCGACTTTGTACCAGTTGGACAGGGGTCTGATGTGGGCTCGGATGCACCGCCGGTGCGGCGATCTGAGCGTTTAGCATTACGACGCAGATAACTGGTATGGGGTGGGGTAGTAGGTATTAGGCTACTCCACCCTGGTGTTGTTTGGTCTCCGGGGGTTGGGGTTACATTATGTGCTTCGATCCCTGTTACACAACGAGTAACGCAGTAATTTTGTTCAGTTAAACTTTGCTACGCGGTTATTTTGAGAGTCGTGGGGAAAGACCGGGGGCCCCGGGGGCGCCAATGAATGGGCGCAGTTACTACTGTTCTGCGTAAATGCCTCTGCCTAAGCCGTGTGTTGATTATCTGCTATTTCTTATGTAACGCGTGGGTTAGTTGATGGGGCTTACTGCGTATTGGCTATAGGAGCCGCGGGGAGTGTTTATGTGTGCTGCGGGCATGGGTTTGTAGCTGGTTACTCTGCGGTTGGGCGTATCGGGGCCACTTATAGCATGTGCGTGTAACCGGGCGAGGGGTTGTTGACGCTACGCAGTGCGGGTTGTTGGTGGGCACTGCGTGGGTGGCGGGGACCTGTTGCCGGGGGTGGCTCGGTATTGTGCAATGGCTGGCGGGCCACGTGGTGGAGCTAACTAGGTCACTCTGACGTTCTGCAATGACTGCGGGGGGGATTCTCTGGGGCCACGTGGTGCGGTGACGTCAGCGGTACTGCGGGGCCGGGGGAGTGCCGCCGTCGGGTGATGTGATTGGTTCCTATGTGGGTCACGCTGGGTGTACCGGTGGCAAACCTGGTGTTTCGCGACTGAGGTGAGCACTCTCTGCTTGGTTCGTCGGCTGGACTTTGCAGTACTGCGAGGGAGCACGTGGGGTTAGTCACTCTACCGGCTGCCGGCGGACGAGGTGGGTGTTTTTGTTCCTATACAGTTACCCATCTCACGCATACTCTGTATTGTTGTTAAGTTGTCCGTTTGTACATAGAGTATAGCAAGGCCGGCCACGTCTGTGTGTGTCTGTGCGTTCAGGCGCACAGACCTGACACAGCATGTGCGGCGATCGTCGGTAGTGAGGGAGACACGACTGAGCTGCCTGCGCAGTTCGTCGTGTTTCTATCATGGCCGACGATGAGTTAGCTTCGCCCGGCTCCCCTTTACGGGAGACCGAGGCTGACACTTCCCTCGATCGTCTCTTTGCAGAGGTTGAGGGTAGCGACAGCGGGGATGTATCGTGTTTAGGCACGATTAGACCTTTAGGCGGTAGGGCGGTTGCCTTAGCAATGTCTCCATCGCTGTCTAGCTCGCTGCTGTCGCCCGTCTTGACGGTGTCCAGAGGTCCTCGGAGAGGTGCGGATGTCGGGTCAGTTTCTCCATTAGGGGTTGCTGGCCTGTCGCTGCGCTCTCCTGAGGTGCTGTTGACACCGCATCGCGTGTCCTCTAGGGTAGTGGCTGATCGGACGACGGTTAGCACTGACGAGCTGGCACGCTTTCGAGCGTGGCAGGCCGAGCAGGCGATGACAGTCGGGTCGGCGTGTTCATCCCGTACGGATCCATTCTCCCTTAGCCCAGCTGATGGGGGGGTGGCCCAGTCTCTCGGCGGAGGTCCGCTTGGTTCACGCCAGGTGGCATCACCAGCCGCGGTTGCTGGCCGACCTCTTGCGGATACGCCCGTGAGCTCTGGGGTAGTAGGGACTAGCGCCTCTGGGCAGCTGGTTCTGGCTCCTCATGACAGCGGGCGGATAGCAGGGGGAGGTTCTGGGGATGCGATGGACGTAGACCCGGTGTTATCTACCCCGGTTGTGGGCGGTGAGCAGCCAAGGCCTCCTGCCCCTTCCACAGGTTCCGTAGCCCTATCGGAGGCGCAGGTGAGAACTGCGGTGCGGAAAGCAAAGGCTTCCATACTGCGTGACACTGGTTCTCAGCCTGTGGAGAAGAAGGCTAAATTAAGAGAGACATGACATTGCTTATAATAATAAGATAATTGGGGGAAATGAGCATAGGGCGTTGCATTAAGATGGCGAGAGTCATCTGAGCCGGGTGAAAAATAAAGTAATTAGAACTGTACTTAATTGATATCCTGTCTAATCAGACCCACATGGGCATGCGTCTAAAGCCCTGTTTACACGGGCGAGTTAAGCCGCATCATATAAATCGCCTTGTCTAGTTCGGTTTACATTCGCTGTGTGGACGCGACTCGGAGGCGGTTTAGGGCTGAATCGCATCAACTAGTTAACCTCTACTAAACCGCGTCGCGAGGTAGGTTATATGAAGCGATCTAACTTAAGTCGGCCCATATTGCCTGTGTGGACGGTATCGGATTAGATGAGGCGGATTCAGGACGTCACAGTCGAGACCTGAGTTTGTTGACTTTCCGGTAAATTTGCTGTATGAACCTGCTAGCTGTGCACAGATATTTTTTTCATCATTTATTTTTAGGTTTTCACTGCCCAGCAGAAGTTTTGACCATTCCAAACCAATACGATTCAGTCCATACATATCTAGGTCGAACCTACACTCTCTCATGGTGACGTCGACTAACCGAAACTGGCACTGGTTAGTATGGACTTGCTCATGCACAGATATCGATTTCCGCCTTAAACCGCCCCAAGTACTCGGTGCGTGTGAACGCGCCACTAGTTCGCTTCATCTAGTTCGCCTTGTCTAAGTCGGCCTAAACTTGCCCGTGTGAACACGGCTTAAATGCATTTACTATCCGCCATCTTGTTTTGGGAAGCCTGTCAGAGCAATAACCCTGCTAGTCTAAAGCCGTGTTCACACGGGCGATGTAAATCGATTCGTAGAAATCGACTTGTATAGTTTGGCTTACATTTCGTGTGTGAACGCGTGTCTGAGGCGGATTAAGGCTGATTCGATTCCTGTGATGCGCATTCTGTAAACCACCTCTCGAGGTAGTTTACGTGAGGCGATTTCTGTGATTCGATTTATTTTGCCCGTGTGGACGCACTGAGGCGGATTAAGCACCTCACACGCATGCGCAGTCGACACCTCAGTTTGTTGACTTTCCGGTCGATCAAAAGCGCATATTATATAATTTAATTAATGAAACCGCTATCTATGCACAGATATTTTTTTCATCATTTATTTTTAGGGTTTCACTGCCCAGCAGAAGTTTTGACCGTTCCAAACCAATACGATTCAATCCATACATATCTAGGTCGAACCCACACTCTCTCGGCCGACGTCGACGAACCCAAACTGGCACTGGTTAGTCTGGACTTGCTCATGCGCAGATTTCGATTTCCGGCCCAAGTACTGCCCGTGTGAACGGGCCGCTAATTCGCCTCACCTGATTCGATTTGTCTGATTCGCCTCACATTTTGCCCGTGTGAACACCGCTCAAGGAATCGCCAGTTTGTTTTGTTTGTTGTTGCTTAGCATCCTAGCAATATCTAAGGTCAGGACGGGTACCGACTTTTGACAGTGTGCACTCGTGGTGACTTTTAGTGCTGCTCCACTGAGAGACCAGGCTGTCAATACCATGGCAGTAGTACTAAACACTCACATTATCCTGATACTGTGCTAACCAGTCCTTGTCCTATCCTATTAATGCTGAGTGCCAGGCTAAATAGCGACAAGTATCAGTTTCATAAATAAAGGAGGAGGAGGAAAAAAAGAAGAAGAAGAAGAAAGTGGGAAAGATTCTCCATTTCCTACTCACCCTCAACCCCTTGATGCGGATTCCGAGGGACACCAGTTTGCCAGGGACACTTCCATTGAAATGCATTGTTAACGGCCGTGAGCAAATCTTCATACAGAAAAAGTCAAATATCTCTCAAATTACACCATCTAGAAACTAATCGCTTGGTAGACATATAGAAAACATCTTTACCATAAAGACTATATTAAATTGATAAGGTTAGGGTTCTTGATTTCTATTAATTTTGAATAAAACTAACGTTTTGCACTGCGCGTACCGTCAAACTCAAGGCATTGTCAATGGTCGTGAGCCATGTTCATACATAAAATACAGAAGAAGTCAAATATCTCTCAAATTACACCATCTAGAAACAAATCGTTTGGTATACATATAGAAAAGATCTTTACCAAAAACATTATATTAAATTTATAACGTTAGTGACAATGCTGTTCGATTTTGACGCATGTGCAGAAGCGATGTGTCCCTCGCAAACTGGTGTCCCTGGGAATCCGCAACACCCTCCCACCCCTCTTGTGACCCACGGCCATTCAGGACCTCCCTGCGGCAATCGCAGGGATTATTGTATTGAAAATCCTTCTACTGGTGATATCTTAGCTGA
>JASIRB010004014.1:0-15326 GCA_030323885.1 Branchipolynoe longqiensis
TTTTTTAAAGTTCTATGTAAAAAGCCTGGAACTCTTACATGGTGTGAAAAACACTGACAATTTGAAAAGGGTTATTTGTTGTTAAAAAGAGTTCACTATCTCTGAGAGAATTCATTATCGGTATTTGTCATTAAAAAGCAGATTATTATCTGTATTTGTTATTAAAAGGAATTCATATTCTGAATTTGTTATAAAAAAAAAGTTCATTATCGTTATTTGTTAATAAAGAGTTCATTTGTAGAGTATTTGATATTTAAAGAGAATTCATTATCTGTATTTGTTAATAAGCAAGCTTTCATTCTGGTTATGTATTTAACGTTTTGGCGAATACACAAAGGTCCTTTGTTTTTGTTTTTGGTGAATTTCTACACAATCTCATGTGAATCACGTGGAGAAGATTGCGGGTCTTGAAGGAGGCTTTGATCGCCCTGCTTTCAGAGTTAGGCGTACTTCCGCTTCGCAAATTGACACTTTCTGCTATCACAAACATTTTAACAATTTTATTTAGCGGAAATGTGTGTTGAACTGTTTAATGCTGTCGAGCCAACTACCAGAGGCTGTCACTTGTGATGCATCAGTGATAGTTGCCACGGTCTGCTTCTCAGACCCTGCTTGCTAACGCATCCAATATAATTACTGCTATTTTTTTAAAGGCGCTTGCGAAACACCGAAATGGGAACAAAATTACCAAATCTTTGTGTAATTCATGAATGGCAATATAAATATCTTGTATGGATATGAGGAAGACGGTTTTCTGAGTTGAAAAATGTATCATGTTTGGTTGTGTAGCTGTGTTGGTTGTGTAGCTGTGAGGAACTACTTGTAATGCAGCAGTGTTTCTCAGGGTCTGCACTCTGTAGGGTGCTGCCACCTGACGGATCAAAGTAACACCAATCAATAGATTATATGCTGTCAAATAGACCTACATGTGTGGTGGAAAATAGGGCGCATGCAGGCTTTTCTTATTTGTTTACAATGCAATGACAAGTTAAACGTGCGAACAAATTTGAAAGATCTAATCGCATCACTTGATCTTTTATTTAACCGAATATTCGATTATCTTAAAATATTGATTTTCCAAAAAGATCAACTGCATTGCACTTAGAATGGCCTATTTGATCTTGAACCCAGTAAGTTGAGATTGATTGGCCCATCAGAATTGTACCCGACGGCTCTTATTGGTAGTTCTGTGACGTCACACAGGTGGACTTACATAAGTTATAGGGCATACTCAAAACCCTTCAAAGCCCTTCGAATCTGTCCATTTCAGAATTTTGTGTACATTTCAGTGTAGGTATGTGACTCTGATTGACAAGACTGACAGAATAGATACCAGTAGCTTTTTGCCGTGAATATCGCCCTTGCTGCCGACACGGCGTTAAACTAACAGCAATCGATCAACCAATCAAATTACTGGATGGTGATAGATGGGCTTGCACTAATTCAGTTCGTGAGGAGGGTCATTCAGACTAATTACCGACACTTGACCACAGCGACATTCACACCATGATTAGTCTCCCCGAGCTTCTTTCATGCTGTTGAAAATACTCATATTTGATGTTAATAATTAGAATACGTAGACTTGTGATGGTCACGTGACTGCCCCTTTAAGTACATGCGGGCTAGTAGTGTGTGGATATAGACACTTGCGTAATTGAAGCTACAAATGGTGTTTAATTTAACTTCTTTATATTAAATAACAGTTTTGATAAGTTTTGCTGACCTGCTTCAGTGATTCGTTAGATTATTTTGACCTCTTAAAGGGCGCTCAACATTACTAGGATATGGAAAGGATTGCGCTGTTCAGTATCAGGATAATGTGACTGAGTGGGATATTGGGTCGTGGTGCCGATGGCCTAGTATCCCAGTGGGGCATCACTATAAATCCGCTATGAGTAAGTTGATACCCGCCCTGATATGACCTTAGATGTTGCTAGCATTTAACACACCCCAACACACAACTGAATGTAATGTTCCTGGACTGGTCAATCCCCACCTATTGGGTTAGAACTGAAGTAGGCCATTGTGTGACGTCATGCTGGGAGTGGGTAGATGGAATTACATAGTTATAAAGCTAAGATTCCATATACGCAGTATGCGAATGCGAATGTAACAAAAATTAGTAAAGCATGTAAATACACAGTGGTGCTTCCATATGTCCGAAAGCGAATATGAACGCGAATGCGAATGCGGCAAGTGAATCACTATGAGGACCGATTGCTGCTGCGTTTGCCATAGGAAACAACAGGAACTTTGACTTTTATTCACAAATTTGGAGCAAAAATACCCCTAATATGGCATGAGTAGCTATGCCGCAGACCGCATTCGCATGTGCATGCCGCATACCGCGTATATGGAATCTTAGCTTCAGGCATCGTCAAGTGGGATCAAATTCACTGTGTGTCAAAGCTTTGCGCTACTTACTTTCCTTGGGGAACAACTCTATTGCGGTGAACTGCTTCCTCATAGCGCCTCTATAGCCGTGTTTACATGGGCAATTGTGAAGCGAATTAGGCAAATCGATTTATATGAAGCGAAGTAGTGGTGGGTTTACACGAGCGAGTTTGAAAGTGTGTCGGCAACTGGGAACCAGCAGCCTTAGTGGTGCACTTGTAGCCGGGAGCACTGCTATTTGCTTAGTTTACACTCGTCGATTCGACGCTGATGTAGCTGCTACTTTGATATCGCTTGGAATTTAGGGTTAATTTAATTAAATTTCATTATTTGAGTATGTAATTCTGTTAAATATGATCGCATTCAATAGATTTCGGCCTAATCGGTCCCTACCATGGCCGGGTACCAGTGTATAATTACAGCTGAGCCTGTAGCCGGCAAGCACCGCTATGTTACACTATCGCCGCCCGGGAACCAGCTGAATCGCTTCATATAAACCACCTGGCAAGGTGGTTTATATAAAGTGAATCATATGAAGCGAATCAGCCCTAAACCGCCTCAGAGTCGCGTTTACACGGCGAATGTGAGGCGAACTAGGCAAGGCGATTTATATGAAGTGACTTAACTCGCCCGTGTAAACACGGCTAAAAATTAACAAACCTTGAGTATAGTTCGACTTTATAGAGAAAAGCCTATCCAACTATATAAGCATTCCCAGTGTCGCGGTTTCAGTTCTCCGCCAGTTTCAGTTCTCCGCATCGCTTTTGCGCATGCGTCAAAATCGAACAGCATCGTCAAGGCATTGTCAATGGTCGTGAGCAAAAGATTATATTAAATTGATGTGGTTACGGTTCTGGATTTCTATTAATTTTGAATAATGTTTTGCACTGCGCGTACTGGCAAACTCAAGGCATTGCCAATGGTTGTGAGCAATCTTCATACAGAAAAAGTGAAATATCTCTAAAACCACACCACCTAGAAACAGATCGCTTGGTACATATATAGAAAACATGTTTACCGAAAAGATTATATTCAATTTATAAGGTTAGTGACACTGACAGACGGGATGGCCGAATGAGTTAGAGCGTCCGTCTCCCGTGCTGGTAGATCGTGGGGTCGTGGGTTCGAGTCCCGGTCGAGTCAAACCAATGACTTTAAAATTGATACTTGTTGCTTCCTAGCCAGGCGCTCGGCATTATTAGGATAGGGCAAGGACTGGTGTGCTCAGTGTCAGGATAATGTGACTGAGTGGGATACCAGGTCATGGTGCCGGCGGCCTGGTTTCCCAGTGGGACAGCACTATAAAGTCGCCATGAGTGCGCACTGTCACAAGTCGGTACCCGTCCTGATATGACCTTAGATGTTGCTAGGACGTAAAACAACAACAAACAAACTATAGTGACAGTATGAGTGCAGCGATTTGCAGCGATCGGCAATGGTTTGAATCTCGCTCGATGTTGACACATGCGCAGACGATGCTGTTCGATTTTGACGCATGCGCAGAAGCGATGTGGAGAACTGAAACTGGTGGAGAACTGAAACCGTGACACCGGGCCTACATCATTCTAACGGCTGAGAAGGGTCATCAGGGTTCAATGACCTCGATAGTGACATCCGACAGAGGCGCCCGGTCTTGATTGTACCCTAAATAACTCTGCAAGAAATGGTTGTTTAAAGATATATCCGATCTTGGTAATAGTGAATATGTAAAGTTGTGCTGGTCACGTGACTGCCCCTTTAAGGGTGCTTATACTTAGAGTTACTAGTCTTAGCAAGGCTCCCAAGGTCATTGCTCTCAGCTGCCTGTCTGTATATTACACGGGGGACCAGTCTGTTGTTGCTGGCAGAAAATGGATGCGGTACAAATAGAGCCGTCTGTAGAGGCTGCTGACCACGTGACTGGGGCACGTGACATCCGTCCCTGCGCGTGGAGTGTGTGTCTGTGTGGGGGGGGGGGGGGGTTGAGCGGCAGGAAGGTCCCGGCGTTGTTTTGAGGAAATTGGCTGGTGACATGTGACCTAAATATACCGGATGTCAAGGCAACAGAAAACTCTGAGTTAAAAGAGAAGATTCTATTCGTTTCCACGGATTATTTCGTTTCAATTTTAAAGCTGCATAATCCCGATGATTTTGAGTTTCTGTAATTTTCTGGGTTAAATAAATGCATTCGGTTAATGGGTGCAAATCTACTCTACTTTCGGTTGAAATAACTTTTATTGTAAATCATTAAAGTTTGGGATAATTAAAGCGCAAACATGCTAAATTAATTTCGGCAAGCACTGTTCACGATTGAAATTCACCATCTTAACCAACTAATGTACAAAGAATTTGTTTGTTTTTAAATTGTCTGCGAATGAAATTTCCATTGCTTAGTCAACAAATATAATATTAAACATAGTTAAGCTTAACATAAATGGCAACTTCAGCGAGTGACCCAGAGCATAGGGTAGTGCCATAGGTGGATTGTTAGATGAACAGAAAATTGGTCGTGTAGTGTATCGGGCAGGGCGGAGTGGAGAGGGAAGGCTGGGACGCAGCTTATAAGGAGGGAGGAGGAGGGGGAAATGGGGGGGGGGAATGGGGAGGGGGGGTACTCCTCCTTCACTGCGAATCAAACGCAATGCAAGCATTACGACCAAACAGCCCCAGGTGAGGGATCTAGAAGTTAGGCAGGTGTCCTTGGCGGTTTGTTCGCTAAACAGCCCCAGGTGAGGGATCTAGAGGTTAGAGCTGGTGTTGTTGGTGGATTGTTAGTTAGACAACCCAAGGTGAGGGATCTAGAAGTTAGGTTGGTGGATAGTTAGTTAAACAGCCTCAGGTGAGGGATCTTGAAGTTAGGCTGGTGTTGTTGGTGGATCGTTAGTTAAACAGCCCCAGGTGAGGGATCTAGAAGTTAGGCTGGTGTTGTTGGTGGATCGTTAGTTAAACAGCCCCAGGTGAGCGATCTAGAAGTTAGGCTGGTGTTGTTGGTGGATCGTTAGTTAAACAGCCCCAGGTGAGCGATCTAGAAGTTAGGCTGGTGGATTGTTAGTTAAACAGCCTCAGGTGAGGGATCTAGAAGTTAGGCTGGTGTTGTTGGTGGATCGTTAGTTAAACAGCCCCAGGTGTGGGATCTAGAAGTTAGGCTGGCATTGTTTGTGCATTGTTAGTTAAACAGCCCCAGGTGCGGGATCTAGAAGTTAGGCTGGTGTTGTTGGTGCATTGCTAGTTAAACAGCCCCAGGCATGGGACGTAGAAGTTAGGCTGGCATTGTTTGTGAATTGTTTGTTAAACAGCCCCAGGTGTGTATCTAGAAGTTAGGCTGGCATTGTTGGTGCATTGTTAGTTAAACAGCCCCAGATGCGGGATCTAGAAGTTAGGCTGGCATTGTTGGTACATTGTTAGTTAAACAGCCCCAGGTGCGGGATGTAGAAGTTAGGCTGGCATTGTTGGTACATTGTTAGTTAAACAGCCCCAGGTGCGGGATGTAGAAGTTAGGCTGGCGTTGTTGGTGCATTGTTAGTTAAACAGCCCCAGGTGCGGGATGTAGAAGTTAGGCTGGCATTGTTGGTACATTGTTAGTTAAACAGCCCCAGGTGCGGGATGTAGAAGTTAGGCTGGCGTTGTTGGTGCATTGTTAGTTAAACAGCCCCAGGTGCGGGATGTAGAAGTTAGGCTGGCATTGTTGGTACATTGTTAGTTAAACAGCCCCAGGTGCGGGATGTAGAAGTTAGGCTGGCGTTGTTGGTGCATTGTTAGTTAAACAGCCCCAGGTGCGGGATGTAGAAGTTAGGCTGGCATTGTTGGTGCATTGTTAGTTAAACAGTCCCAGGTGCGGGATGTAGAAGTTAGGCTGGCGTTGTTGGTGCATTGTTAGTTAAACAGCCCCAGGTGCGGGATGTAGAAGTTAGGCTGGCATTGTTGGTGCATTGTTAGTTAAACAGCCCCAGGTGCGGGATGTAGAAGTTAGGCTGGCATTGTTGGTGCATTGTTAGTTAAACAGCCCCAGGTGCGGGATCTAGAAGTTAGGCTGGCGTTGTTGGTGCATTGTTAGTTAAACAGCCCCAGGTGCGGGATGTAGAAGTTAGGCTGGCATTGTTGGTGCATTGTTAGTTAAACAGCCCCAGGTGCGGGATGTAGAAGTTAGGCTGGCTTGTTGGTCATTGTTAGTTAAACAGCCCCAGGTGCGGGATGTAGAAGTTAGGCTGGCGGTCATTGTTGTTAAAGCCAGGTGCGGGATTAGAAGTTAGGCTGGCGTTGTTGGTGCATTGTTAGTTAAACAGTTCCAGGTGCGGGATGTAGAAGTTAGGCTGGCATTGTTGGTGCATTGTTAGTTGAACAGCCCCAGGTGCGGGATGTAGAAGTTAGGCTGGCGTTGTTGGTGCATTGTTAAAGTTCTCATACATCTCGCGATTCTCACAATTTCTCGTGGCGCCACCTGTCTGGCTACCATGAAACTAGAGTCAGCCCCAAACGTGCGCGCCATCTAGCGGCCTGTACATTTTACGCAGTGAGGGTTTGATGGTTTTACATCCTAGTAACCTGTGAGGTCACACCAAGACGAGCATTATCCTTTAACAGTGTGCTCCATTGGTTACATACATGACTGGTGTCGTGCAGGAACATCATACCTAAAGCGGTACTCGAACACTCACTTCTGCCATTCCGCTAGCCATCCTGACACTCAGCGTTTATAGCATATGACAGGGACTGCTTAGCTTTGTATTTAGATAATGTGACAGTGAAATATCATGCCGTGGTGCCAATGACTCAGTGACCCTGTGAAGCAGCACTATAAAGTTACCACCAGTGTGCACTGTCACAAGTCAGCACCGGTCCTGATATGACCTTAAATGTTGCTAGGATGTTAAACCCAAACAAACAATTCTTGGTTCCTTTGGAAGGTGGCAGAAAACTGATAGTGAAGCTCCACACACACAGGTAGGTGTATGGAGATTGATTGTATCAGGCAGCCGGGAAAGCCTAACGGTTAGAACACCTGTCCAAGAATAGACAAGATGTGTATTTGAGTCCCGCTCCTGGAGGGATGTTGCTGTTTGTTGCAACACCTCCAATACATTGGTGCTGTGACCGCGATTCTATAGACGTTTTGTGCTGTATGGCTTTGAACATGCCCTGTGGATATAACGCTAACTGGATATGTGGAATCACAAGTATGAGACTTACGATTCCAGGGGAACGAGTGTCGTGAGGTGCACTCTCCTCTAACGAGTGTCGTGAGGTGCACTCTCCTCTAACGAGTGTAGTGAAGTGCACTCTCCTCTAACGAGTGTAGTGAGTTGCACTCTCCTCTAATGAGTGTAGTGAAGTGCACTCTCCTCTAACGAGTGTAGTGAGTTGCACTCTCCTCTAATGAGTGTAGTGAAGTGCACTCTCTAACGAGTATAGTGAAGTAAACTCTCCTCTAACGAGTGTAGTGGGTTGCACTCTCCTAACGAGTGTAGTGAAGTGCACTCTCATCTAACGAGTGTAGTGAAGTGCACTCTCCTCTAACGAGTGTAGTGAAGTGCTCTCTCCTCTAACGAGTGTAGTGAGTTGTACTCTCCTAATGAGTGTAGTGAAGTGCACTCTCCTAATGAGTGTTGTTAGTTGCACTCTCCTCTAACGAGTGTAGTGAGTTGCACTCTCCTATACCGAGTGTAGTGAGTTGCACTATCCTCAAATGAGTGTAGTGAAGTGCACTCTCCTCTAACGAGTGTAGTGAAGTGCACTCTCCTTTAAGGAGTGTAGTGAGTTGCACTCTCCTCTAACGTGTGTAGTGAGTTGCACTCTCCTCTAATGAGTGTAGTGAGTTTCACTCTCCTCTAACGAGTGTAGTGAGGTGCACTCTCCTCTAACGAGTGTAGTGAGGTGCACTCTCCTAATGAGTGTAGTGAAGTGCATTCTCCTAACGAGTGTAGTGAAGTGCATTCTCCTAACGAGTGTAGTGAAGTGCACTCTCCTCTAACGAGTGTAGTGAAGTGCACTCTCCTTTAACAAGTGTAGTGAAGTGCACTCTCCTCTAATGAGTGTAGTGAGTTGCACTCTCCTCTAATAGTAATAGTAATAGTTAGGATGCTCATCATGCGATGACAGAAATGTGGGTTCGAGTCCGGCTCTGGGTGGAGTATGGCATTTGTTGCGTGCTTTCACTGGTTTGTTGCTAACACACCTCTCCATCCCCACAGGCCATCACCTTGACATGCCCACAGATGCGTCCAGCTACTGGCTGCCTGTTCTGTATGGCCACACAGGCCAGCACCTAGACATGCCCACAGATGCATCCAGCCACTGGCCACCTGTTCTGTATGGCCACACAGGCCAGCACCTAGACATGCCCACAGATGCATCCAGCCACTGACCGCCTGTTCTGTATGGCCACACAGGCCAGCACCTAGACATGCCCACAGATGCGTCCAGCCACTGACCGCCTGTTCTGTATGGCCACACAGGCCAGCACCTAGACATGCCCACAGATGCGTTCAGCCACTGACCGCCTGTTCTGTATGGCCACACAGGCCAGCACCTAGACATGCCCACAGATGCATCAAGCCACTGGCCACCTGTTCTGTATGGCCAGCACCTAGACATGCCCACAGATGTGTCCAGGCACTGACCGCCTGTTCTGTATGGCCACACAGGCCAGCACCTAGACATGCCCACAGATGCGTCCAGCCACTGGCCGCCTGTTCTGTATGGCCACACAGGCCAGCACCTAGACATGCCCACAGATGCGTCCAGCTACTGGCCCCCTGTTCTGTATGGCCACACAGGCCAGCACCTAGACATGCCCACAGATGCGTCCAGCCACTGACCGCCTGTTCTGTATGGCCACACAGGCCAGCACCTAGACATGCCCACAGATGCGTCCAGCCACTGACCGCCTGTTCTGTATGGCCACACAGGCCAGCACCTAGACATGCCCACAGATGCATCCAGCCACTGACCGCCTGTTCTGTATGGCCACACAGGCCAGCACCTAGACATGCCCACAGATGCATCCAGCCACTGACCGCCTGTTCTGTATGGCCACCCAGGCCTGCACCTAGACATGCCCGCAGATGCGTCCAGCCACTGACCCTGTTTTGTATGGCCACACAGGCCAGCACCTAATGCCCACAGATGCATCCAGCCACTGACCGCCTGTTCTGTATGGCCACACAGGCCAGCACCTAGACATGCCCACAGATGCATCCAGCCACTGACCGCCTGTTCTGTATGGCCACCCAGGCCAGCACCTAGACATGCCCGCAGATGCGTCCAGCCACTGACCGCCTGTTCTGTATGGCCACCCAGGCCTGCACCTAGACATGCCCGCAGATGCGTCCAGCCACTGACCGCCTGTTCTGTATGGCCTCCATCAGGAAGGTGCCTTTTGTTAGTAAATTACCTCACAAAGTGCCCAACGCAGCAGCATTACCCACCGACTCACAGTGCATACGCAATCTCCACTGGGACCGGAAGTAGCGGCAATGCGCCACCTAGTGAGTACTTGTATTGCTAGAACTTGCCCCATATGTTATTGCCAGATTTGTGTGGGTGTTTCTCTTTTAAAAATATTTTTGTTATGATGAGTGTATAGATAGAGGGTATTAAGCATTTGCGCTTTGTGTTCCTATTATACTTTCGCTGGTTTTCTCAGCTACTTTGAATGTCTTATATATATTTTGTATTTTTGTTGTATATTAGTTGATTAATCAGGGGAAATTTCAATCGCCGACTATTTATCTTCCTCATTCCAGTGCTCCTTGCCCTATCCTAGTGATGCTGAGTGCCAAGCTAGGTAGTGGCAAATATCAATCATTTACGTCATTGGTTTGATTCAGCCAGGGTTTGAACGTATGGCTTCGAATTCCATGACCTACCAAAATGGGAGGTGGACGCTCAACTCATTCAGCCATCCCGTCTAGTTACAATTTATTAAGAATGAATAAGTCGGAATGGCTGAATGATTGATTGATGGTGGTTGCTTTACGCCATGTCGGCAGCATAGGCCATATTCACGGTGATGGAATGGCTGAATGAGTGGAGCGTCCGTTCTGGTAGATCGTGTGATCGTGGGTTCGAACCCTGGTCGAGTGAAACCAGTGACTTAAAAATGTATACGTGTTGCTTCCTAGCCTGGCGCTTGGCATTTCTAGGATAGGGCAAGGAGCAGGGGAATGAGGAAGACAAATCGTCCATGATTGAAATTTCCCTGCTTAATCAACTAATCTACCTCAGAAATGGTTAAAGTTGTGGCTTTGGTGTGAACACTGTAGAGCTTTCACTGGTTCATAGTGAGCCTTGCTTTGATTCACTTCTATCATAAACACAAATATGTCAAAATGGCGACTTCCGTTGGGGTTTTGCATCCTGCTGTACTTTTTGCTGGTTTAAGTTTCTGTTTATGTTGTTCCTTTGCGGATTCGACGCTTTCCAGCCAGCTGTGCTTTCGCTGGTCCATTTTGTGCTAGCTTTATATTCGTTTAGATCTACTTGTAAGCCTTGCGGCCGAAAGCCCTGGTAAATACTGCATGGGCATGTTCCTGGGTATGTTGTGGCCGCCATGTAATAACTTCCGATCTTTTCCGTTGACTACATGTTGCGAGGTATCGTGAGAGGTGGCAGAAGAGGTAGACAGACGAAGGGGCAAAGAGGTAGACAAAGAGGTAGACAGACAAAGAGGAAGACAGGCGAAGAGGTAGACGGTGTTGGTCCATGCATTGCACACATGTGGGACACTACTCCTAGAGACTCAAATGCAGCACTTTGGGCATTCTATGCCAATGACCACCTAGACTCCCTGGTGCAATACACCCATGCACCTCTCTCCACACATTTGGCCCTTTGCCAGGTGAGTTGAGTGTAGAGTAACGTCAACTGTGAAAGTATTGCAGTGTCCCAGAAGATGACATTGGTTCCATGACCAGGATGGTGTGCTTGTTTAGTGCGGTGTGTGTTTGTCAGGTGTGTGACCTACATTGATGTTGCTGTCAACTCAAACGTATATTGGGCGCTATTGGAAGAGACTTTGAAGTGAGGCATTTAACACCTGTCGTAGGGCGTCCAAATGTCCAATGTCGCAATCATCATCTCTTTATTTTTGTTTCTATTAAAGGTGTTCAAATTTAACAATTAAAAGCGAAAGAAGAAAGAGTTAGTTAGTGGTGATTGCTTAATGCCTTCTCGACAGCAAAGACTATAATCACTTCGAAATTGTTCAAATCTTATTCAGTCATATTATTATCAGGTCATCACTTTTACAGAGCATGTAAAAGCACTCAATCAACTGTGTGTCCGGAGAGACTTTTGAAGTCAAAGGCTCACAATTACAATGACAACAAATTTGAAGCCAGGTAAAATTCTAGCTAAATGGGTGAAAATTGTTTTAATGAACTATACAAGACAGTATAGTCCTGCCGCCTTCAAGAAAGCTATGATCACTTCTTCTACATTAGTCAAAAGATCCTGCATGGTGTTTGCATTGTAAAATTGTTGGTGCAAGGCCACAACATCTTTGCAGTTTAATCAGATGTGTTTGAGACATGAAGACGGATGGGATGGGTGAATTTGTTGAGTGCCTGCTTCCAGTATGGCCGGTCGTGTACGCTTAAACATGACTTTAAGCTGTACACCAGTCATTCCTTAGCCTTTGCACTCGGCAGTATTAAGATATGGCAGGGGGCAGTGGAATGAAGAAAAGCTATTTCCGCGAATAAAATTCTGCCACCTTAATCATTGAATGTAAGAAAAAAACACTCAACAAAACAACAACAAAACAAGCAAAGAAAGAAAAAAAGTAGAGAAAGTAAATGGAAAGAAAAGAAAAATGGAAAGAGAGAGAAAACAGTAAATAAATAAAGAAGTGAAGAAAACATGAAAGAAAGAAGTAAATAAAGCGAGAAGTAAATGAAGAAGTAAAGAAAAAAGAAGTAAAGAAGGAAAGAAAGAAGTACAAAAAAGAAGTAGTAAAGAAAGAAGTACAAAAAAATTGGTAGTAAATAAAGAAGTACAAAAAAGAAGTAGTAAAGGAAGAGGTACAAAAAAGAAGTAGTAAAGAAAGAAGTAAAAAGAAGTAGTAAAGAAAAAAGTACAAAAAAGAAGTAGTAAAGAAAGAAGTACAAAAAGAAGTAGTAAACAAAGAAGTACAAAAAATAAGTAGTAAAGGAAGAAGTACAAAAAAGAAGTAGTAAAGGAAGAAGTACAAAAAAGAAGTAGTAAAGAAAGAAGTAAAAAAAAGGAAGTAGTCAAGAAAGAAGTAAAAAAAAAGAAGCAGTAAGCAAAGAAGTAAAGAGGGAAAGAAGCGAAGAAAGAAAGAAAGAAAGAAGGAAAGAAAGAAAGAAAGAAAGAAAGAAAGAAAGAAAGAAAGAAAGAAAGAAAGAAAAAAGCAACAAAAGAAGTAAGGAAAGAATTTAGAGAAACAAAGAAGCAGCGAAACGAAGAAGTAAAGAAACAAAGAAGAGCATTGTAAGTTGTAATGTGGGAATGGACTGCCACCTTTAGACTGCCACTTCGGGCAGGTTTGCACACACCCAGCCGACTGACGGACGCACAGACGCGCACGTCGATATCGGCCCCTGGTGGCGCTAAACGGTACTCGGCACCTCCGTATAGCTGGCGAATAAGTGATCGACGGCCGTCCGAGAGATGAGCCGGAAACAGCGGGGGGGGGGGGGGTTATGCACACTGCTATTGTGTGTGGGTGATGGGGGTGGGCGCTTACTACGCAGGTGCGGAGTGGTCACGTGACGGCTGCTGCTGCCTGCTTTGCAGCAGCGTGTGTAGGCTGCAGTGTTGGGACTATGACGCACTAGTGAATGGTGTCTCCAGCTGGTCACATTTCTCTCCATTTATCGCCCTCTCCATCTATCCATCCATCTGCCCTCCCTCTCTTCCTCTCACCTTCTCCACCCTCCCTTTCTCTCCCTCTTTCTCCCCTCCTCCCCTCTCTCCCTCCCCTCTCCTCCCTCCCTCCCTCCATCCCTCCCTTCCTGTCCCTTCCTCTCTCTTCATCATCTCCCTCCCTCCTTCCCCTCTCATCCCTCTCTTCCTCTCCCTCCCTCCGTCCCTCTCTTCCTCCTCTCCTTCCTCCCTCCCTTCCTCCCTCTCCCTCCCTTCCTCCCTCTCTATCCCTCCCTCCCTCCCCCCTTCCTCCCTCCCTCCCTCCGTCCCTCCCTCCCTCCCAATGTGTTTCTTCTCGCTTCATCTCTCTATTGCATCCTTGTTAAAATAAGGCGGTCCCGCTGTCCCCCCCCCCTCCCTCCCCTCACTCTTTCTCTCGCTTTCTCGCCTCTCTTTCTTCCTATTCGTCTTTCACGTCCATCCTGTCTCCTTTCTCTCTGTCCGTTCCGCTCACGCCCAACATTTCGGTGCTTTCTGTTTACATTGCCCCTCACTTTCCCTCTCTCTCTCTCTCTCTCTGTCTCTCTCTCTCTGTCTGTCTCTCTCTCTGTCTCTCTCTCTCTCTCTCTCTCCCTCCCTCCCTTCTTTACCCTCTCCCTACCTATCCTGATATGACCATAGATATTGCTAGAACATAAAACCCCAACAAACAAGCAATCTAGATCTAAGTCTCGAGACAGTTGAGAAGCGGTGTGGGCGGGAAGTTTGAATAATGTGATGGATTGATGAAGCAGGTACAGAGTGGTACGGGACTGCAGTCAGCAGATGAACCAGGTTTGAAACACTCTTTTCAAATTAGCCATCAAGTTGGGATTTCTCACATATTTAGGTCTATTTTTGCGCCATTTAACCATTTGGGGCCAGGAGTGGCCGGGTGTACCCGCAAGTTTCACGCGCTTTCAGATATGGTGCACCTATAGTCGAATTGCATTCCTAGCAATGTTTTCCTGAACATTCGTAGAGAATGCATGGTGTGGAATGTGTGCCTATACTGTGGCGCTTGTAGTTGGTTAGTTGGTCGGTAATGAGTTGTTAAACAGGATGCGGGGCCTGAGAGGGGCGTTCCCAGTTCTGCTGGTCCCTCAGCAAGAACTGCAGCTGCAACCCAGGATGCCTGCTCAGCCTACCTGGTGGCAGCTGGGGGCTGGTCCCCCTCCCCATCGACATCATCATCGACGTCACTATTTTCACCATCATCATCATCATCATCATCATCATCATCACCATCATCGACATCAATCAGCATCAGCACCAGCAGACGTACCGGATGCGGTGGGTGAATCAGTGAGAGTAAATGTCGGGAGTTTGAGTCTCTCGGTCAGGTCAAATCAGTGACCTGCGAAATAGATGGTTGTTTGTTTGTTGTTGTTTTACATCCTAGAAACATCTAAGGTCATATCAGGATGGGTACCGACTTGTGACAGTGCACACTCATGGCGACTTTATAGTGCTGCCCCCACTGGGAGACCAGGCCACCAGACCATGACCTGATATCCCACTCAGTCACATTATCCTGACACTGAGCCAACCAGACCTTGCCCTATACTAATAATGCAGAGTAACTGGCTAGGAAGTGACAAGTATACATTTTTAAGTCATTGGTTTGACTCGAGCAGGGTTCGAACCCACAAAACCATGGCTTCAGATCCCCCGATCTCGACGCTCAATTCATTCGGCAATCCCGTCTAGTACCTACAAAATAGATATGTGTCGCTCCCTAGCCTGGCATTCAGCATTACTAGGATAGGGCAAGGCTTGGTTAGCTCATTGAGTTGTAAATCAGGTCATGGTGCCAGTGGCCTGGTCTCCCAATGGGGCAACACTATAAAGTCGTCCTCCTCTCCCTCGTCCCTTACCCCTTTCGTCCCATCTCCTTCCCCCTCCCCTGCACCTTTCGCCCCATCTCTCCTTCCCCTCCCCGCACCTTCCCCCTCTCCTTCCCCCTTTCCTTCCCCCTTCTCCCCATCCCCTCTCCTCCACTTTCCCCCCGTGCCCTACTCCCCTCCCCCTTCTCCCCTCCCCTCTCCCCCACTTTCCCCCCGTGCCCTTCTCCCCTCCCCCCTTCTCCC
>JASIRB010000380.1:0-25000 GCA_030323885.1 Branchipolynoe longqiensis
ACATGTGTTGCTAACTGCGTACCGGAGAAATCAACGGTTTTACAGCCACGCATGTTTAGTCATAAAATACACCCGTTTAACCCGAACAATGCCACTAAGCACACACATTAATCGTTTACAGATTTGTCTGGATTATGTTAGTTGTGTGATGCTACTCGCTCCAACGGCCCGGTAGAGATAGAAATGCCAGTGTTTAGCACTGACCTCAAATCGCTACTGTTTACAGCATCAATGTCAGTATGTGTGCGGCCTCAACTCTGTCATCTGTGGGTGTTAGTGTGATGCAACCCGGGGCCGACGGCCTAACAGATATTTAAAACGCTGATGTTTATGTTTCTGGTTTCAGCGATATTGGCACTGTGCCCACTGTCAGCGTGCACAGGTCACTCACATTGGGTCCGGGGGGTGGGGGAGGTGTCATTCAGTGTTGTCGGGAGGAGGGTTACTGGCTGGTGGGTAGCTGCTGGCTTTGGCCCAAGCATGCACTTTCTCCTTGGTGGAAACTGTTTTCATCCCATTCGCACAGGTTCCGGGATGCTCGGCCAAACAGTAGGGAGCGAGCCGGGACCTGATGTGTGCCCGATCCATGGGAGTACGGTTTGAGTCCCATAATACTTCTGTGTGGTGTTGTCAAAAACACCGTACACCACGCATGTTTAATTCATAAATATAGTTGTCTAAGTCGAGAACGCCACCAAACGCACACATTATCCGTTTGATGAACTTGTCCGAGCCAATCCATAATGACGCCAAACCACAGCAGCGACAGCTGCGCCAGAGGTCCGACAACACTAAAACAATGGCGGCTGTCAATCCAGCGTACCGGGAGCTCAACGGCCCAAAGCCAATAATTGTGTTCATATATTTCCAGGTGGTACATCCAAGCATGATCACAGGAGAGCCGGTAGTTTTAAATGACATGTGGGGGAAGTGGCGTCACATGGCGCATGTCGGAGGGTCGTAGACACCACATGTGTTGCTAACTGCGTACCGGAGAATTCAACGGTTTTACAGCCAAGCATGTTCAGTCATAACATATACTCGTTTAACTCGAACAACACCACCAAGCGCACACAATACTAATTTGATGAACTTGTAAGAACCGGGTATCCCAGGATTCGTAACCTCCAGCATTCTTGGGTTTCAAGGATAATGATGCCAGATACAATAGCGACCGTCAAGCCGGTAAGGTCCGGCAACAATAAACAAGGGTGAGTGTCCACCCAGCGTACCGGAGAATTCAGCGGTTTAACAAATAATTCTGTTACAAATTCCTAGTGTGACGAGCCCGCAGGAACCAACCCACACAAAAATTCATATCCTGCAGCATTCTCGGGTTTCAGCAGGAAAATAGCACCAAAATACAATAGCGATCATCGAGGTAAGGTCGAGCACATTAAACAGTGGCGACGCCATATTCAGCCTACCGGAATCCAACGTAGGGAAAATGAGCGATTTCACGCCTATAGCTCCGTTTTGGGCGTAATCGATTAATCGACTCTGGCCACCCGAGCCACTTTTTGGCGCATGCGCACATCCTGCAGACTCGGGTCGAATAACCGAATAAGCTTCTGCACGCTCGGGGTGGAAAAAATGGTGGCTTAATCTAAAACCTAATTATTTATTTTAATAACCTAATTAATTATTTTAATACAAATATAAGTTTATGCAAAATAGGATTTAAATTTTTTAGGATCTTATAACTGACAATCTGGTATTTAAAAAAAAGCATTAAAAGAACTTGTAGTGGTAGCTGTTATCCTACAGGTACCAGCTCAGGCATTCCTAGCAAACCCCAGCCAAGAGGTGGGTTACTGGCGTCGGGTCGTTTTGCACACGGCACGTGTTTTTGTCGACTCCACTTGCGGTGTTCGATTTGAAATTCTGACGACTCGGATGACCCGAGTCGCCCGGGTCGTGTTAATCGATTACGGCCTTTATGTTCGCCACAGTCACCAAATTCCCAGTAAATGGCGACGCCACATCCGGCATACCGGAATGAGCGATTTCACGCTGATAATTCTGTTAATATGTTCGCCACATCCACCAAATCCGCACCAAGGCTCCTAAAGGTAATTCTGTTACAAATTCTTCATTTGACGGACTTGTACGAACCAATCTACACAAGAATCCGTATTGGTAAGCTCCAACAACAGGACTGTCAATCCAGCGTACCGGATAATTCAACGGTTTAACAGCCAGGCATGTTTAAGTAAACAATATACTCGTTCAACTCGAAAAACGCCGCTAAGCGCACACATTAGTCGTTTGATGGACTTGTAGGGACCAAATCTCACAGAATTCGTATCCTCCAGCATTCTTGGGTTTCAGCGCGATAATGACGCTAGATACAATAGCGAAATCGAGCCGGTAAGGCCCGACAACAAAACAATGGCGACTGTCAATCCAGCGGAGCGGAGAATTCAACGGCTTAACAAATAATTCTGTCAGAAATTCTTCGTTTGATGAACTGTAGGAACCAAATCTAGACAATAATTTGTATCCTCCAGCATTCTTGTATCCTCCAGCATTCCAGAATTCAAATGGTATCCTCCAGCAGGATAATGGCGCTAAAATACAATAGCGATAATCGAGGTACGGTCGACAACAGTAAACAATGGCGACTGCCATATCTAGCGTACCGGAAATGAGCGGTTTCACGCCGATCACTCTGTTAATATGTTCGCCACAGTTACCAAATTCGCACGAGAGCTCCTAAAGGTCTTTATAAAGCATATCGTGTGAATTATTTCTATAACTTACTGCAAGTTTTCAAGTAAACGTTAGATTGGAGGAACCGGGCCGAGTGCCCGAAGGCGGGACAGAGGCGTCCCGCCAAGTGTGAGGAGAAGAATCCAGGGGTCAGCACTGGCTTTCCCGCCGAATTAACCACAATTTGAAATTATGCGCCAATGATATCACCTGATATCAGATGTTGGTGCTTTGCTGACTATTTTCTAAAAGTGCTTGCAAATTTCAGCTTCGACTGAATGAAATGGGAAATGTCTGAAACAGTGAAGCTTTAAAATTTTATATCTTAATATGTTTCTATTATTGTCGGTCTCAACTCGAAACCCACAAACAAACAATCAATCCGGCAAACAATCAAAATATGACTTCAGATGTTGGTAGGTCTTGAAACCCCAACACGCCTATCAAGTCTCCCGATTTGGGCGGGAGACTCCCGATTTTACTTACCTCTCCCGACCTCCCGCTTGGGTATTCAATTTAACCCCAACCTCCCGCTTTTGGAGTAAATCTATCACAGATACATTCAGTTCTTTACAACTTTTAATTACATTTTTTCATGTTTTATTGTACAAACAAATTTTTGTTTTTGAAGATTTATACTGCCTATCATGGATAAGCCTGAATAGGCTTGTTTTCACCATTAGACAGTTTGTCGATATAAAGGCCGAGTCTACACTTTTACCGACCCAAGGGATTTTTAACCTCCCACACCACATATACATGGTATGAGAGCAACTGGCCTTTGATGACGCTGTAAGTTATCCACAGCGGTGGAAATCCAAATTGGCAGAGATGGGGGCATGGGGAATCGAACCACCAACCTTCAGATTAGGAGTCCGACCTAGAAAAAAGTCAGACACTCTAACCACTCCGCCACAGAGAACACCACGAGCAATTGAGGTACTGATGAACTTGTGCTGCGTGTTGTTGAACGCATGCGTGAATGGTGTAAAGATTGATTTTGTGCATTGTCTCCCTGATGAGAATTTTAAAATGTTGACAGGTATGCCCCGATGACTGACACTGTCACACTGTACTCCCTCCCCAGTGACTGACACTGTCACACTATACTCCCTCCCCAGTGACTGACACTGTCACACTATACTCCCTCCCCAGTGACTGACACTGTCACACTATACTCCCTACCCAGTGACTGACACTGTCACACTATACTCCCTCCCCAGTGACTGACACTGTCACACTATACTCCCTCCCCACTGACTGACACTGTCACACTATACTCCCTCCCCAGTGACTGACACTGTCACACTATACTCCCTCCCCAGTGACTGACACTGTCACACTATACTCCCTCCCCAGTGACTGACACTGTCACACTATACTCCCTCCCCAGTGACTGACACTGTCACACTATACTCCCTCCCCAGTGACTGACACTGTCACACTATACTCCCTCCCCAGTGACTGACACTGTCACACTATACTCCCTCCCCAATGACTGACACTGTCACACTATACTCCCTCCCCAGGTGAACCTCTCTCCGGAAGAGACGATCCACGTGTTGGACGGGGACCGTCTGGCGTTCGTCACGTTCGAGGCCATGATGCACCTGGCGGTGAGGGAAGGAACTAATCTCACTACGGCCGGATTCCTCAGCCCGCTTACAACGCACAACAGCCCCCTCCTATCGGTCGGCGAGATTGACAACTTTGAGGAAATCATCTATCCCTACTTGTTCTCCATCGGCGTGGACGTCAATGAAACAGGTATTTTATTTCAGGAAAGCCATGGATGACTGACAGAGATATTTTCTTCTTTCGAGGGAGGAGGAGTGATACATTAGTTGATTTAGCAGGGGAATTGTTGTCACTCGCAGACAATTCACCCTATTCACGCGCGACCTAATTCGTCATCAGAACGAGGTTGAGTAAGCGTCGGGTATTGGAAATGGCCATAAGATACTGCTGTATGCCGATGTGTGTGAACTACTACAGAAATTAAAGGAGTAAAATTTGAAGATCTTCACTTTTGAAACTATCATATTCATTTTTGCATACCTTTTTTCTATTTATTGGTCAATTTTCATGAAGATTGAGTGATGATCAGATGCATTTCAGTAGGCAATGTCAACAAAGTCGCTCACCTTGGCTGCCAATCTTTTCTTAAATTCAAAATTGCATAACTTTCTTAATATAGATATATTAAAAAAATATATTTTAACCCTTTTAAAGCTTTTATTAATTTGTAATTACTAAGACTAGTTGTTGAACTGTGTTGCACAGATAACTACGCTGACAGTGCTACATTATGTGATACCACCATAACTATGCAGACTTGAAATTGACAGTCACATTGTAGTTAAGGAATGGGAAAAATCACCATGCAAGGGTCACTCAATCTTCGTGAAAATTGGCCAATATATAGAAAACAGGTATGCAAAGATGAATATGTTACTTTAAAAAATGAATACCCTCAGATTTGAGCGATTTCGAGAGGTTTTGGTCGACAAAAACGTATCGACAAAAACGTAAGTGCCCTCGGTCTGGTTTCAACATGGCCGCGGTGTGAATAGGGTGAATTGGTCTTCCTCATTCCACTGCTCCTTTTCCTATCCTGGTAATGCCGAATGCCAAGCTGGGTAGCGACAAGTATAAATTGTTAAGTCATTGGTTGATGCGCGAGAAGGAAGAACAGAGGCGGAGGTGGGAAAACTGAGGCGTTTATTGTGACGCCTCGGGGAACATACAGAGAAACAGTGAAATAACAATAAATGACAAAGTAAGGTACAAACAGGGTAACTGATGAGGTAAACAGGCTGAGGAGGCACATAGCAATACAGGGGGCTCATGAGGAGCAGGGGGCTCGCGAGGAGCAAAGAGTCAGGGGCTCATGAGGAGCAGAGGATAAATAGTGAGGGGCTCATAAGGAGCAGTGTCAGAGTTGGTAGAGGGGGGGCCGAGGAGCCCTCCGCCGCAGAGGGGGGAGGGTAGAGGAGGGAGAGTTGGGTGGGTGGGTGGAGAAGAAGAAGGGGCAGAGAGCTGGAAGGCGGCTGGAGGCTGAGTGCCTGAGGGAGGCCGGCGGGCGGCCTTATAAGGGGGGAAGTGAGCAGAGGCAGGAGGGGGGTGAGTCGCTCAGGGGGGAGGTGAGCAGTGGCAGGGGTGAGTCGCTCAGGGGTGGGGGGAGGTGAGCAGTGGCAGGAGGGAGGGGGTGAGTCGCTCAGGGCCGGGTGAGTCGCTCTCCCTCCCCTCGCATCAAACGAAATGCTTCGCATTACGACCGATGCGCGAGAAGGAAGAACAGAGGCGGAGGTGGGAAAACTGAGGCGTTTATTGTGATGCCTCGGGCAACATACAGAGAAACAGTGAAATAACAATAAATGACAAAGTAAGGTACAAACAGGGTAACTGAGGAGGTAAACAGGCTGAGGAGGCACAGAGCAATACAGGGGGCTCATGAGGAGCAGGGGGCTCGCGAGGAGCAAAGAGTCAGGGGCTCATGAGGAGCAGAGGATAAATAGTGAGGGGCTCATAAGGAGCAGTGTCAAAGTTGGTAGAGGGGGGGCCGAGGAGCCCTCCGCCAAAGAGTAAGGAGAGGGCTCGAGGCACGCCCGAGGCGGGGGCGCGGGGCGCCCGAGGCGGGGCCCGGAGAGGCAGGCCTGGATGAGAGGAGGGTCCGGGGTCTAGGTGGAGGGGGAGCGGGCGGCCAAAAGAAAAGGGGTAGGCCCGCTCCTGAGGGCTGGGGGAGGAGGTCCGGTGAGGGTCGAGCAGGGGGGCAGCGAACTCCTCAGGGCTGGGCTGGGTGGGACTGGGGGTCGGGTCGGGCGGCTTCATGAAGGCGGTGTCGTGAAGGTCGGTGCCGTGTAGGTCGGTGGCTGGGCTGTCTGGGGGGGGGTCTCCCGTGAGGCTGGGCTGAGTCGTCTGAGGTGTGAGGTGCGAGGTGGTGATCCTCGGCTTCGTCTGGGCGGCGTTTCGATCGGTGTTGCTGGGGGACCGTCGGTGGGCGTTGCGGAGCTGTCGGGAAGGGTCGGGGTGAGGCGCCGGGCTATGCCCCCCGGGCCAGCCGGGGGGAGGCCGGCGGATCAAAAATCCGCCGAGGTGGCGGGGGTCTGGCGCTCACGGGCTTGCTTGGTGCGGCATGCGGCCTCGCTGTGCAATGTTAGTATGCGCCGGACGTTGGCGCAATACGCACAGACGTGCCGGTGCCTGTTTCCCACCTCGCCGTGAGCCTCTCCGAGGGGTGCCCGATCGCACGAGGTGGGATCGCGGTTCCAAGCGGAGCAGGGGGCCCCATGAGCGTGCCTATCGTAGGCGGTGCGGGTGTCGACCTGCTGCCGGGGGAGGTGTGCGCCTCGGGCCCCCTCGTCGCCTCGGGGAGCTGGTGTTGCCGGGGTGGTAGGCGTGGTGAGGGAGTCGAGCCTGACCGCGTTGAGGGCGACAGGGTCATGCCAGCCCTGGGGGAGCCTTCCGTCCGCGATCCAGGAGAATATGGTCTCTGAGTACTGGCGGACGGTCGGCCAGGGGTGGATGAGGATGTCCCTCATGACGGTGAGGTGGTGATGGTGTAGGCCCTGGAGGGAGTGGGCTGGGAAGGAGGGATGGTTAACCAAGGTGAGGAGGGCGAGGCTATACTCGTCCCTGGTCGCCTCCCCGAGTTTTACCGCCTTGCGCCCCGGCCCCCTTTCCACGAGGTCGCAGGGGAAGACGTAGTCAGCGGGAATACCTCGGCGGCGTAGGGTGTGTTGCGCCTCGGCGGATGCGAGGATGTCCCGGACTGCGTCGGCCGCGGATGTTGGGGTGTGCTCCGCGGGATCCTGACGGTAGGCGACCGACGGTGTCGAGCTGGCATGGACGCGGCTGTACAGCTCGTACTGCGGGTGCAGGCCTCCGGGCTGAGTCGCGTGAGGTGGAGGCGGCGGCCGGCTCCCGGGTGCGGCGTGCGCCCGAGATGCCGGGACGGGCGGCAGTCTGTAGGCGGGCTCCTGCCGCGGCGCGGGTGCAGGCAGGTCCGAGGCTCCTCGGGCGATCCCCGTCTCAACGGCCTGGACGCGGCTGGTGAGGCGGGTGATGGCCTGGATGAGGAGGGCGATCTCGCTGCTGGCGTGGCCCGAGGGTGCTGCGGGCAAGGTGGGGGCCGTGGAGGGGAGGGATCCCCCCGGGGAGCCCGAGGAGGGCCCCGGCGTAGCCATGCCGGAGATCTTGGAGGTTTTCCGGCTCTTTCCCTTTCCGCGCCCGGGCATGATGAATATCGGCAGAGGAGCAGCGATCCGAGGAGGAGTAGAACCGGGCAGGAGAGCCAAAGAAGAAAAGGGGCAGAGAGCTGGAAGGCGGCTGGAGGCTGAGTGCCTGAGGGAGGCCGGCGGGCGGCCTTATAAGGGGGGAAGTGAGCAGAGGCAGGAGGGGGGTGAGTCGCTCAGGGCCGGGGGGAGGTGAGCAGTGGCGGGGGTGAGTCGCTCAGGGGCGGGGGGAGGTGAGCAGTGGCAGGAGGGGGGGGTGAGTCGCTCAGGGCCGGGTGAGTCGCTCTCCCTCCCCTCGCATCAAACGAAATGCTTCGCATTACGACCAATCCAACTAAGGTTTGACCTGGGGGTTCAAATCCCACGACCTACCAAAACGGGAGGTGGGCGCTCAACTCATTTGGCCCGTCTGGTCTAAAGCTGCCTAATTCCAATGATTTTAAGTTTCTGCCATATTTCTTCTTTTTATTTTATTAAAGATTAATGTAATAATTGGTATAATATACTTTAATTTAGTTTGGTATAGATTATATTCTAAAAGGTTAACTTTAAATATATTTGAAGTGAAAATATTTATTCATGTTTGTGCACACACAGACATTCTAGACATGCTTTGTTTCCCAGCATTCGAGCACAACACGGGTACATCAAACTGTAATACATGTTTAATAGGTGTATCAGTAAGTCAATAAGTTTAATATGAATGATCACATTAAATCTACGTGTTTTGATTTTTCCAAATTGATGCTTTCATCGGATTATCGCCCATATTTAACTTGTTCTTGCTTGGGTTTTGCATTCTACCAACATCGAAGGTCATATAAGAATGGAATTCGAATCCAATTGTTATCATATACATTCAGATTCCTTGGCATTTTTTTAACGCTATTCGGTATTCGGTAAATATTCACCCCTAGTTAGATTCCTGAGGTGACGAGACACACTGCTGCTGGTACCTTTTTGACTGTACCTGTCTGCTTGTTTTCAGGCGTCCCACCTCCCATCCAGTACCCTACCCACATCGACACGCGGGGAGCTCCTGGCGATCAGGGCGCCACGGGTCCGAGAGGGTCCGTCGGGGCGACAGGCCCAAAGGTCTCTCCTTTTTTTCTTCTAATTAACCCAACACTGCTTATGCATGGCGTTGACCACAGAGCAGAGGGTGCTGCACACAATACAGCATATTCCACTCCCACATCAATATGTACAAACTCAAATTGCGCACTGTCACAAGTCAGTATCCGTCCTGATATGACCTTAGATGTTACCAGGACGTGAAGCTCCAACAACCAACCAACCAATTGTCTATCTATACTGTTGTATATTTGTTTATTGTGTAATGATAATTGTCATCAGGCTACCTGGATATTTGTGTTGGTCTTAGTGTAGATTTCTTTTGGATTTTTTTTGATACATTAGTTGTTTAAGCAGGGGAAATTTCAATCGTGGACGATTGGTCTTCCTCGTTCCACTGCTCCTTGCCCTGCCCTAATAATGCTGAGCGCCTGGCTAGGAAGTGACAATATTATTATCTGTATATACAGAGTGCTACTCGTCATACAGTGAAAGAATGCTCATTTTGCACTTTATATAACTGCGGGTAAAACTAAATATTAAAATAAAATTGGTTGGATAAATATTATTTTTCATTTGTAAAGGAAAAGGGGTATTTATTGGTAAGCCTTAGATACCGAAAGTTCTAAATGCTAGGGTATATTTATTGCATGTATGACTGTAAAATCAGGTGTTCAGATCCTTCCGTGATTTTGTTCGCTTTTGTGCATCTTGAAGGGGCGACAAATCAACACAAGAACAGGAATTTGTATCAGTGGTTGTGGTGAGCTCTAAACAAGTGTTAGGTTTATTGTTTGTTTACTTGGTTTTATTTAGGTTGGTTTGGTCTAGCGATTGAAAACTCCAATGTAAAGAACCAACCATAAACAAATCGTATCATGCTTTAAATTTATGTTGTAACACAATTCTTATCATACTTTAGATTTATGTTGTAACACAATTCTTGTCATACTTTAAATTTAGGTTGTAACACAATTCTTGTCATACTTTAAATTTAGGTTGTAACACAATTCTTGTCATACTTTAAATTTATGTTGGAACACAATTATCATACTTTAAATTTATGTCATAAGATAATTCTTATTGTACTTGAAATGTGTTATATCACAATTCTTATCATACTTTAAACATATAATAAGTTTATCATTTCAAAATTTTCAAAACGCACAACAATTATCTAGATTTGATTCTGCATATCTAGCTTAGATACTGATGCATTTACTAAGCAATTGTTGCTGCATAGAAGGGAATACTGAGTCAATTTAATAGAACCCGTTACTGCCTGCCTGTGGTGTTTGAGTTTTGACGTGCTTACCAATATTAATTGTACATGTTTGAATTTCAAATATCTAAAAAGTTAGTCATTTAATAAAAAAAAGATTTTACTTCAAATTAAAGTAACGCTCAGTTTAATATACTTATCTCAGAAAAAAAAGATATAAAATCACCAGACTGCAACTTTAAGAGCTATGTTATAATACAATTTATACTAGGAGACAAATCTTATCATACTTTAATTTACTGTATAGCACTATTCTTATCACATTCTTAATTTATGTTATCTGCAGGGACAAGACGGGATGCCGGGTGGCGTGGGGGCCCCTGGGGATGCCGGGAAGGAGGGCCCTGTCGGGGAGAGGGGCCAGGCTGGAAAGGTCGGTGCGACTGGGGCGACTGGATACCCCGGACAAGTTGGAGAGGTGGGGCCAAAGGGCGAACAGGGCCAAACAGGACCTAGGGGCCCTCAGGGGGTGCCAGGACAAAATGCAACCCATGAAGGTATGTTATTTATGTATACTATATAGAACATATGACATATGATGTGTGATATATTTATATATGTGTGTGTGTGTGTTCCGGCTACAAATAACAAAAAAATACGAGAGGGTAAATGGATTGGCAACTTTTATATATCTCGGCCATTGGCTCGATAATACCCATACCGGTAAAAGGAAAAACCAGGGATATGGGGCGAGTCATGCGCACACGCAGAGTATATATTGGTCAACGCAGAACCGCAGTATGGGCTGGAGCACAGGCCCGCAGCACATGGAGTACAAATAATAACAAATATCAGGAAGCAAGTCACAGATTCAGCAAAGCATAATAAATAAGTATAGTTTATTTTCCGCTTCTAAACTTTTATATACCCTATAATATATGTATTAAGTATTTCAGATATAGTATAGACAGGATATGTATACAATATATATACTACTATATACTTGTATACTATATCAAATATATATACTACTATTTTACCTCGGTAAACAGCCTCAGGCTAGCCTCAGGCTAGGGAGAGGTAAGCACGTCCGGTACCAGCAATTAGCATATACAACTCACGACTGGATAACGTGTCGTTGGGTTGCTCCGGCAAAATTAGTCTACATACAAGCAAATACGCAGTAAGTATAATAAAAACTGTGGTTAGCTTAATTATGATGCATTAGAGCATCATTATGGAAAGTTTAGACTTTCGTTGGTCCAATTTGGACGAGTTATTTGGTTATAAACAACCAAGGATAGAACACTCGAGTGGGTTTCTCGAAGGAACCAAACCGGTCATTAGCGGTTATGTCAACACCCGGGTCACCGTGTGACTATGGGTAGAGATGTGGGTTTCGCCCTATCTCATGTGGAAATTCTCTCGTACTCTAATAGAGAGTAATGTTGGAGATGCTCCTGGGTTTCTTTTATAGACTCCCCTAGACAAAACTTTTTCAGGCGTTTCTCCGAGTTTCGTAGCATTTTCTCCAACTTGTTGACGTAGTAGTCACAGGTGGGAGAAGTGTGCGGAACAGAGGGATGGGCGGGCCGATACACTGGTCCCGACCCCGCGTAAGGTTTGGGCTTGACCCACAACCCACGCACAAATTTAGCTTATTACGCCTGTGTTATAACGGTATAAACACGTTCTCTAACACCAATAGATGTCCAAATGAGTTTGAAACAACCATATTGTGACATATATATATACCGGGACTGACCAAAAATCTTTGTTTCAGCTCCCGATGGCCACGAAGCGGTGTAAGCGCGGTGCAGCAGCAGCCGAGGGGCGTGTTCCGAGTGGAGTGGACGAGGAGTACGACTCCTCACCTGTGTTGTCGGCAGGGCCGTCGACACAGCCCCGGGCGCATATCCTCTCCGACCCGGACGAGGACGCAGTGCCTGATGTGCCTGCGCCTCCAGATTGGGAGGCTCGCTTTGCACGATTGGAAAGCCACATCTTGACTGCCAAATCGCCTGTGTCTCGGAAGCGGCGTAGGCCGAGTGTCCAAGAGGATTCGTATGAGGATTTCTTGGACACAGACTCGGCGGTGGAGCTTAAGGCTCCTCCTCCTCCTTCTCCTAAACGGAGGAAGAAGAAGAAACAGGTGATTTCTTCGGGTGATGAATTCACCAAGGAGCGGGCAGAGACTGGTTTTCGCAAAAAGCGGAAGACTAAGTCCAAAAAGAAGAAGAGGAAGAGGAAATATTCTTCTTCTGATTCGTCCACTGAGTCTACTTCTACGGAATCAGACTCAGACACCGTATATGAAGGGGTCTATGCGGACATTGGCACTAAAGTGGCTAAGAAGGTGGAGAAGCCAAAGGCTAAGCGGGTTAAAACCACTACGCTTATGCGCGAGACCGTGAATGGTCATTTTCGCACGTTCAAACCGGCGGAGGTTATCTCCAAGTTAGGAGATGAGTTAACAGGCATAAAGGGTGTTCCCAACTCCATCATTAAAGAAATGGATCGGGATGTCAATATGACGGATGACCGTAAGAAGTTTGAGGATGTGTTGCACACAGTGCATAAGGCAGTGTTGGCTACCCTAACAGCTATTGTTCCTGTGGCTAATAGGATGCAGAGTGAAAATAAGTTCTCGTCTTTGGCTAAGACAATGGACAAAGGCATTGCAGTGTTAGCGGCGGCAGGTAATTACCTGTCGTATCGAAGATATGAAAATGTCTTCAAGTCAGTTTGCACAGATGCTGGCAAGGAAGTGGCTCGCTCTAAGAAGGTTACCGATAATGAGGGGAAGGAGTTTACGCTTTATCTTGCTCCAGAGCCGATTAAAGGGAAACCCTTAGATAATACCAAGATGTTTGGCGGTCAACTACAATACCTCTATAAAGAGGTAGAGACTGCAGCCAAGAGTGGCAAAAACATGGATGGCAAGAAGAAACAGGAAGTTCCTCGTTTCAAAAAGTCACGAGGGGATTTTCGTCCACGACGGTTCACCAGAGGAACCAGACCGAGTTCAAACTTCGGTCAAGGGTTTCGGGGCCGGGGCGCTCGCCCAGGCTGGACCGACAACACCGCACGGCCAATAGGCCGAGGGTTCAACTCGTCGAGACCTTTCCCCAGGGGCGGGTCCAAGTAGAGGTCCAAACACAAACTTTACAAGTCCCTGAAGCCTCTAAAAACACACAAACTGTAAGCAACTTTGTGGCTGGTAATATTAGTAATCATATTTCTGAGTGGCACAAAATTACTAGTGACCAAGAAATTTTAAAAATAGTTAGGGGTGTTCACATTCCCTTTACACAAATTCCTGTACAAAGTATAATACCTTTTCCATATAACATTCAACCAGTTGAACGAGAGGCACTAACTAAACAGGTACATAAATTCTTTGAGAAAGGAATTATACAAAAAGTGACACACTGTTCAGGACAGTTTATTTCAAACATTTTCTCGAGACCGAAGCCTAATGGTGATGTTCGAATGATCCTGGATTTAACAATCCTTAATAAAAGGGTGGAATATCGACATTTTAAAATGTTCTCTCTAGATACGGCACGAGATCTGATTACACCAGATGCGTGGATGGCTAGTGTTGATTTACAGGATGCATATTATACGCTTCCCATAATGGAACAATACCGAAAATTTCTTCGATTTATTTGGGATAACCAACTCTATGAGTTTACCTGCATGCCGAATGGCTTAGCTTGTGCGCCACGTTTATTTACTAAATTGCTTAAACCTGTTTTCTCGGTAATGGCGAGGAAGGGTCACATAATGTTTCCATACATAGATGATTCTTTTATTATAGCATCAACACAAATTGGTTGTGTGAATGCAGTTTTGGATTTATGTGCATTACTCACTAAATTGGGGTTTTATGTACATCAACAAAAGTCAGTGTTTAAACCAACAAAACAACTCAAATGTTTAGGGTTTATTCTGGATACACAGTCCCTTACAGTGTCGATAACAGAACAAAAACTAATTAAGTTTATGACTACAGCGACTCAGCTTATTAAGTTATCAAAGCCAAAAATTAGACAGGTTGCTGTTCTTATTGGCATAATGACCTCATATGCACCTGCTGTGTTATATGGGAAGGCCCATATTAAGTCGCTAGAAATAGATAAAAATTTAGCGTTAACACGAACTAAAGGCAATTTTGAGCGAAAGATGTTTATTTCGCAAGAAGGGTTACAGGATATTGGATGGTGGATGCAACATATAGCAAGTTCACCAAATCCAATCCGCATGGCGGAACCTAATACAGTAATTACTACTGATGCTTCGTTAGAAGGTTGGGGAGCTCATCGAGATGGGGTCACAACAGGAGGTAGATGGCTTGATGATGAAAAATCAGACTATATTAATGCACTAGAATTGCGTGCTATTTATCTGGGCTTACGTAGTTTAGTAAAGATAAATAAATCACAGGTTAGAATACTAACTGATAATACTACTGCCATGGCATATATTCGTAACATGGGTGGAACCAAATCAAAGTCTTGCAATCAGTTATCTAAACTGATTTGGAACTGGGCACAGGCTCAACAAGTCTGGCTGACTGTAGCGCATATTCCAGGGTCACAAAATACACTTGCAGATTATAAAAGTAGAAATTTCCATGACCATTTAGAGTGGTCTCTCTCTACACCTTTGTTTAACTTTGTTTGTGAAAAATGGGGTACACCTGAAGTTGACTTATTTGCATCACGAAATAATAACAAGTTACCCTGTTATGTTTCTTGGCATCCTGAACCGGATGCTTGGAAAGTAGATGCGTTTGCTATTACCTGGGAAAATAATTATTTTTATATTTTCCCACCATTTAGCATTATCAGCCGAGTAGTGAGAAAAATCGGCTTGGAAGGGACACATGCGATACTGGTGGTGCCCGATTGGGACACGCAACCTTGGCTGCCAGCAGTTTCACAACTGGCAAAAGATCATATACGATTCCCAAGAAAACTCGGGAATCTGACGCACCACGGACCGCTAGTGGTTCACGGCGACGTGTCAACGACGCCCCTATTGGCATTCCTTTTCTAAGGAAGCAGCTACAGCAATTTGGATTGGACAGAATTACTGAGGATAGGATAGTATCGGATGCCTGGAGGCCAGGAACTGTCAAAATGTATACAACCTATTTAAAGAAATGGGGTGTACATTGTTTGTTAATGAAAGTTAAGCCAACAAATCCAAAGATTTCACAAGTAGCTCGGTTTCTTCGTTCTCTAGAGGATGAAGGACTTTCCTTTGGATCGATTAATGCGGCGAGGTGTGCGTTATCAATTATATTACCTAGAATTGATGGCGAAACAGTTGGAAAACATTATGTTATTTGTTATTTACTTCGTTCAATTTATCAAAGGAATCCTCCAAAACCAAAGTATAGTCGGTTTTGGGATGTTTCTATAGTATTTAAGTTGTTTCAGGCTTGGCCTCACAACTCGTGGTTAGATATAAAACAGTTAGGTTTTAAGGTCGCGGTCCTGTTATTGTTAGTAACCGGACACAGAGGACAGACGATTGTTGCTTTATCCTTAACTGGATTAGAAATAGACAAGCAACAAGCTACGTTTGATTTAGAAAAATTGCTTAAATCGAACACGTTAGGTGACCCTTTATCAACGGTTCACTTAGACTGTTTTCCGAATGATCGGAAATTATGTGTTGTGTCGGCCATACGGGCTTATATATACAAGACAAAGGATTTACGTGCATCACAACAACTATTAGTGAGCTTTATAAAGCCACATAAGGCGATTTCACGAGACACACTTGCCAGATGGACAATTACGGTGTTGAAATTGGCTGGAGTGGATACGAGTAAATACTCTTCCCACTCAACTAGAGGAGCCATGGTCTCCAAGGCACGGGTGCTTGGTATTTCTGTGAAAAGAATACTAGCGCATGCAGGCTGGAAGACGGCTAAGTCGTTTGCAAAACATTATAATAAACGACTAGAAAAGCCTACCGGCGTTGCAAAGCGTCTTCTCGCCAACTAACAAGAATAGGTGAGAACAAAAATTTAGAATGTTATAATAATAAGAAAGAATGATATTAAGGATAAAAATGAATTATGTAAAGGTCTCCCTAGCCTGAGGCTAGCCTGAGGCTGTTTACCGAGGTAAAATAGTATAGTTATACGAGTCTTACCTTGGTACAGATGATGGATAACTGTTGTTTTACCGAGGTATAAGCCTCGGATAGATGTGGGCTAGGGCCCTCCCGCCACACCCTGCCACATCTATTCCGTTGGTGTACCTTTTCGGTAAAGTAATAGTATCCATTGTTTGAAAGTCATTTTTATCCTCAATAAGTAGGTTAAGATTGCTGGTACCGGACGTGCTTACCTCTCCCTAGCCCACATCTATCCGAGGCTTATACCTCGGTAAAACAACAGTTATCCATCATCTGTACCAAGGTAAGACTCGTATAACTATACTATATACTTGTATAATATATAATACATATTATAATAGATATAATATGTATAATATATGTATAATATAATATATATCACCGGAAGCGGTGGCAGAATTGGTAGAACACAGGCTTTCAGTGTGGAAGGTTAGGAGTTCAAGTCCCAGACAATCAAACCAATGACTTATGAAAATGATACTTGTCACTACCTAGCCTGGCGCTCGGCATTAATAGGATAGGACAAGGACTGATAGTACAGTGTCAGAATAATGTGACTGTGTGGGATATCGGGTCATGGTGCTGGCAGCCTGGTATCCCAGTGGGGCAGCACTAAACCATCGCCAAGAATGCACACTGTCACAAGTCGGTACCCATCGTGATATGTCCTTAGATGTTGCCTGGACATAAAACAACAAAGCAACAACATTTTATAATATGTATATATGGATAGTGATAAATCCTTTATCGCGTGTAATAATGCCTGTAGTGTCTGGCACCCCCCACCCCCTGTCCGGCTGGGGGTGTGTGGGAGCCCCCCCTCCCCCCATCATGCACCGCGCCTCCTCCTGTGTGGGACCTAGCCTCCACTTGCTCCTTACCCCTACCCCGGAGCTGTGTGTGCCGCTGCGCCACACGCCACACCTCCTCGCGCCTATGCTGGCATCAAAGTTCTGTGGCTCTTGCGCAGAGTCTCACCTCGGGCCGGTGGGGGACGACTGCAAGTGTACCAGTACCAGGAGTGAGGTGGACATGGTGGACCAATGCCAAACACGTGTCTCCAGCAAGGATCGGGACCATAGTATGGCATCTGATAGGTTCTAGGCGACTACGAGCTTGGACCTGTTCCTGGAGGAGCCATCACTGGAGGACCAGAGCGGGAAGGAGTGCGAGCTGAGGCGGAGAATAGCAGCAGCAACGGCGCGTAAGAGGGAGCACATTCTCCAAAACCAGCTGGACGAGATAGAGGCAGAGGTCGATGCGCTGAGCCTGTCAGGACACAGTGGGAAGGCGGCCTATGAGAAGGGCGGGACATGCCAGCACAGCCGCGAGAGGAGCAGGACGCGCCGGCATAGCGGTGACCGGAGTGGGGCTTGCCACCGCAGGTCAAGATCTCCCGACTCGGGGGAGTCGGCGCATTCGGAGGAGGAGGAGATAGAGGCATGGACGGCCCGCGACTCCAAGCATCGCTCAAAATCAAGGAGGAAGAAGTCATCACGCCGCCACTGCCACTGCCGCTCATGGAGCAGCAGCAGCAGGTCTAGAAGCTCCAGAAAAGAGAGGCGGGTCCGCCGTAAGTACAGTCTAAAAAACCTTTCTGACAAAGAGGCGAAAGATATGAATTTACACGACATCGTGATGGCCAATCTGAAGTGGGTAGTAGCTTCAAAAATTATGTCGTCGGCCGATAAGGATGGGGTCATGAAGCACGTGGGCTACATGTTCATGAAGGCCTCGGCCGATTCCTACCCCAATAAGGCCTACCAAGGTTATGATAAAGACATTCGTCGCATTGCCATCAATAAGGGGGTGCGCGCTTTCGTCGGGGGGAACATGGATGTGTCTATGGAGCACTTTGCGGTGGAGAAGCGTTCCCACCACACTTCGGGCAGATCAGGCGGCCAAGGGGGCCACCTAGCGAGGTGCAGAGTGATACACCGCAAGGGCCCCTGAGACACCTGGAACAGTGTCACCGGGTGCGGCAAGGGGGCCGGCTGGGAGGATCACCACACCTGCCACTACTGCTGGGACCTGTCGCACCGTGTCCCGACTGCAAGGACAGGAGCATTCAAGCAGGCTAGGTGATACCAGTCAGCGCCCGGCTCGACTAGGCCGGGCTGCAGCGGCAGTCGTCACACGGAGGGGGCGGCCAACACTGAACTGGTTGGCCGCCCCATCCCCCCGACCGATCCGGCCGTTCAGAACACTAGCTCGGGCAGGAATTTGTTTCAGGATAGTACTGCCGGGCACACTGATTGTATTGATGCCGGCCATGGCCATGGCATGCCCGTCTGTCGCGATAAAAATGCCGACCGCAGCACGAGTGTTTGTCATGAGAAAATTGTTGGCCACATGGAGCCCAATGCAACTGTTAATGCTTGTCTCGATACAAATGCCCTTGATAACACTGTAATAACTGACGTTAACACTATTGAATTGGTAAGCCTAACCTCTCCCATGTTGCTCAACCTTCCCATGGTCTATGCGAACATTATGAGCGTCACCCATCGCCATGTGACTCCTGGCAGGTGTGCCTCTACGTCACATGGATGGCAAAAACAATGCGATATGCTTCGATACGTTTGTACCTCAGCTCGCTTAACCTACACCTTAAAGGGGCTGGTGGGCCAGCTATAGACTATGACAATTTCAACGTCCGCAGGTGCCATAGTTCATTTTTTCCATAATGACCTGCCATTAGATTTAACTTATAGGTCCTCTTCGGGCTGATCTGGACACTATTGAGCCTCTAATGCCAGGTCATTATGGTAAAAATAAACTATTTGTTTGCACATATATGGAATTTGATTATGACCTGAAGTCATATAAATATAAGTGTGAGTGTCCTCTCCAATGTCTATCCAGCCTTCTCTCAAATGCTTCTACCATTGGTGATTCAACCACTTGGTCTGTGAGACTGTTCGGCAACTGGGAGACTATAGCGTCAACTGCGTTATGAAGCCCCAATGCTGAACTTGGGGCCCAGTCCGGACAAGATAGTCGGATGGATAGAGCATAAGCTTTCTATACTGCAGGTCGTGGGAGAGACTCGAGTGGCGTATGAAAAACCCTGAGCAAATCAGATTAATACAGCGCGCGCCGTGGCTAGTGGTGCTGCCCCCTATCGCTTTGATTGGGAAGCTGTGGGTAGATGCGAAGACGGGGGAGTGAACGCGGCAAGCTAGATTTGGATTCAAAGCTGATTCTTCTCTCCTGTCCCTCATTCCCAGAGAGACTGGGGATATGTATATGTTTTTAGATTAATGTATAGACCTATTTCATGTGACGTCAGCACGGGTATCTAGGTCAGTGCGCGCGCCTTTTGGCTGCAGGATGACACACTGTCGCACTGCCAACTCAATGGCTATGAGCAATCTTCATACAGAAAAAGTGAAATATCTCTAAAACCACACCATCTAGAAACAAACTGTCTGGTACACATATAGAAAACATATTCACCGAATAGATTATATTAAATTCATATGGTTAGGGTTGTGCATTTCTATTAATTTTGAATAAAATAGATGTTTTTCACTGCACCTACTGGCAAACTCAATGCATTGTCAATGGTTGTGAGCAATCTTCATACAGAAAAAGTGAAATATCTCTAAAACCACACCATCTAGAAACAAACCGCCTAGTACACATATGCAAAACATATTCAACGAATAGATTATATTCAATTTATATTGTTAGGGTTGTGCATTTCTATTAATTTTGAATAAATTAGACGTTTTGCACTGCTCGTACCGGCAAACTCAATGCATTGTAAATGGCCATGAGCAATCTTGAATCATCTTCATGCAGAAAAAGTGAAATATCTCTAAAACCACACCATCTAGAAACAAACTGCTTGGAACACATAGAAAACATATTCAATGAATAGATTATATTAAATTTATATGGTTAGGGTTTTGAATTTCTATTAATTTTGACTAAAAATATACGTTTCACACTGCGCGTACCGGCAAATTTAATGGCAGTGTGCCTTCATTCTGCAGCCAAGCTGCGCACGCGTACACGATGTTTATCAACATTGAAATAGGTCTATTGGGTTGTAAATTCTAATACATTTGACTTTAGTTTGAAGTGACATATATTTTATTAGATGGCTTGGCTGAATCAGTAAGAACACTAGTTTGGTGGCTTCCCGGGCGAGAGGTCGTGGGTTTGAATTCCGGCTGAGTCAAACTGGTGACATACAACATTTATTCCTGTCGCCACCTAGCGTCGTGTTCGGCATTAATAGAATAGGGCAAGGACTGGTTTGTTCGGTCTCGGGATAATGTGATTGAGTGAGATATTGGGTAATGATGTCAGTGGCCTGGTTTCATAGTGGGACAGCACTATAAAGCCACCATGACTGCGACTCACACAAGGCAATACCCGGCCTGATATGACTTTAG
Organism: Branchipolynoe longqiensis; assembly: GCA_030323885.1. NCBI lineage: Eukaryota > Metazoa > Annelida > Polychaeta > Phyllodocida > Polynoidae > Branchipolynoe > Branchipolynoe longqiensis. The sequence continues at coordinate 20,808 of JASIRB010000380.1, forward strand.
ATGTTGCTAGGACATAAAACCACAACCAAACCATTTATTTTAAAGGGTTAATTTAGGAAATATTGGAAGTGAAAATATCAACAATCACTGTTCGCATGCACCTTGAAATGCTTTAACAGTGACAGGTTAAATTAAATTGACTTTGCAATTTCGTCTATGCAAACCCGGCGCGGTGGCCGAATCGGTAAAGCGCGGGCCTCATGTGTCGGAGATCGGGGGTTCTGTTCCCAGTCGAGTCAAATGAATGACTTATAAAATTGATACTTGTCGTTTCCTAGCCTGGCATTCGGTACTTGTCGCTTCCTAGGCAGGCGCTCGGCATTATTAGGACAGGGCAAGGACTGGTGTACTCAGTGTCAGGATAATGTGCTGAGTGGGATACCAGGTCATGGTGCCAGCGGCCTGGTTTCCCAGTGGGACAGCAGTATAAAGTCGCCATGAGTCCGCACTGTCACAAGTCGGTACCTCTCCTGATATGACCTTAGATGTTGCTAGGACGTAAAACAACAACAAACAAACCAAGAAACGAAAACCTTTATAGGAGAACTTAATCGTGTATACTTGTGAAGGGAGATTACAATGATTAATATCTGCGGTAGGCAGACTCTTTGCTATTTGGCCGGTTTCAATTTATTCATGCAATTCTATTTTTAGAACTGCAATTGTCGTTTGTATCTTCCGCCTTCATCCAGCCCCTGTGTATGTTAGTCATTATTCTCGCTCTGTTGATAGATACTACTGTTTTTTGTGTTTTTTTTTTAATCCACACTTATTGTGTATCCATCGCTGAATACTCAGAGGTTTGTAGGTTTAGTTTTATTTATATTGACCGTCATGCTATGACTTTAGATGTTACCAGGACGTAAAACCCCCAAAACCAAGCAATGTATATAGATGTTTTGCATAATATATATACAGTCAACTCTGGTTAATCAGATACATTCTGTCACATGCCAAATAATGTCGGATAGCAAATTATCGGATTAACCAATTTAAACTATTTCGTGGCCGTTTGTGTTAAAAATAATAAAATGCCTGATTATATTCAGATATTCATATAGCAACAGGATTCAAGCTATTATCCTTGTAATATATCTTTAAAAAAGACAACTATATTAGATTTTTCTTCTGGAATTTCACTGCCACTCTCTTCATGTATTACACTCCTCCAGTTATGGGGTTTTACATCCTGGCAACATATAATACCCGATGTCTACTTTTTGTCCTGGGGGGTCGCTAAACAAGCAAAGTTAAGCTGTAAACATTCAAAGTCAACCTCTGTAGATGGCTATGGTGGCGCTGTTCTCCGGCAGGTGTGAACTCGTCTGCCTATTTTTTTTTTTTTGTGGTAAATAGTTTATTCATCTGAATACTTATTTTGTCAGCGCCGGGGCACTGGTCTTCCAGCCGTTGGAGTGATCGCATTTGGTCTGTACATAGTGGAAGTGGAATGTGTTGCATTGCGTGCAGCGCAACCCATTCTGAACATAAAATGAAAGTGGGGGAGCAGCCTATGCTGCATAGTGTACAGCATAGGTAGTCAACATAGTGCAAGGTATATGCATCAAGATAGAGTGTGCAGTAATGTACACTAGTGGTTAAATCATATGCTGTGTTTGTATATCAGTTAGATTTGGTTTTAATAACGGTTAGTCTTTTAATAGTGCCATGTTGTGCATGTATAGTGGTTTATATTGTTTGCATTGCTGGTTGAAGATGTAGTTATTCAGTGGTGGCAATGGGTCTCGAGTAGTGGTGGTGGGTTTCGAGTCATTGAGTTATAATAGTTGTTTGTCAAATGTGGATTGTCATATTTGCAGTTGTATTGATTATTATTCTTAATGGGCGGTAGTAACAGACAAGCACACTAGGTGGCACCAGGCATCACACGACCATCAGCACTACTTGGTGTCTGAGACAGCCATAGCTGCAGTGGATACTACCAGTAAAGTTCCACATGCAATTGCCACCGTCCTGATATGACCTTAGATGTTGCTAGGACGTTAGTGTCGGCAGAATCTGGAATCACTCTAGTTGGGTACTTTCCAGCTTAACTGGCGGGGTCTATTAGGTGTGAGAATTGCCACTGAAAGAAGTTCAAAATCTGGGATATTAGTGCTATTTCATGTTTGATGGATTTCAAGTGTCAGATTAATCAGAGCTATAAGTTATCGGTATGTTTGTTACAAAAAAGCAGTGTCAGTGTCGGAAAGTGAGTGTCAGATTAACCAGAGTAATTAGCATTGCTTAACATTGGGGAAATCCGTTACACTTGAAATCTTGTCGGTAAGCAAAATTGTCAGATTAACCAGTGTCAGATTAACAAGAGCTGACTGTGTGTATATATATATATATACGTTGAATACTCAGGGGTTTAGTTTTTGTTATATTTGTATTTGTATTGACCGTCCTGCTAGGACCTTAGATGTTTCCAGGACGTAAGACCCAAATAAAACAACCAATGTATATAGATGTTTTGCATGATATATATGGATATATATAAGTATAAATTGCCTACATTCAAACAAGGAGGAAAGCGTAGCGGTGATGGGATGGACAAGTCTTTATTGCTGTCTGGGCTAGCAATTATATGCCTACCGGTTACAAAGTTTGAAATCTGAGCGCTCATGTTGTAATAGTCTCGGGTGTTCCATGCCCAAGATTTGAATGAGGGGGGGTCGTGGGATCAATTTCCGGCCGAGTCAAACCAAAGGCTTACAAAACCTATGCATGTCACTACTTTGTCTGGACCGGCCACCGTGCCCGAATCTGTAGAACGCAGGCCTCCTGTGCGGAAGATCGGGAGTTCAGTTCCCGGTCGAGTCATGCCAATGACCTAGCTTAGCGCTTGGCATTAATAGGATAGGGCAAGGACTGCTTAGCTCAATATCAGGATAATGGGACTGAGTTGGATATCGGGTCATGGTGCTGGTGGCCTGGTCTCCCAGTGGGGCAACACTATAAAGTCGCCATTAGTATGCACTGTCACAAGTCGGTACCCGTCCTGATATGACCTTAGATGTTGTCAGGACATAAAACTCCAACAACCAACCAACTTACTTTACCTGGTGCTTAGCATGACTAGAATATTGTAAGGAATGGTCGGCTGAGTTCCGAGATAATTTGACTTGAGTGCTAAGTTGAATTTTAGTTTTGGCATTGCGGTAGCCCCGTGTGGCAGCACTATAAGGCCACCACCGGTTATATTGTTAAAAACCGAATTGACTTCAGATGTTGGCAGGGTTTTAAGCTCCATTGAATTAAGTTTCAGTTAAGCTCTAAAGATCTATTTAATCGCTCTTTAATGGTAGTATTTTGCCGGGCCTCCGAAAAATGTTTTGATTAACCGATCGTTTGGTTTAACCGAGCTTGGTTTAACGGGGTTGTACTGTACCAGTAAAGCACCACATGCAATTGCCGCCGTCCTGATATGACCTTAGATGTTGCTAGGATGTAAAACAATCAGCCATACAATTGCTTCAAATATAATTCACCTTCAACTTCGAGATGTAGATCGAGATCTATAACTAACCAGGATGTCTACGTGACTGAGTGTATATCCTTCGACAAGTCCTAGGATCGTCTCCCGAAGGAGTCAAATCACGGACATGAAAAACTGCTTTTTGTCTGGCGTTCCGAATTATTGAGGTAGGGAATTAATGGAATGCTACCTTTAGCTTCAGGGCAGATACCGTTCACACAGCACCATGACTTTTGATATTTCAGTGGCGCGGCACTATAAAGACACTGTCAATGCGCACTACCGCAATCGGTATCCATCCTGCTATGGCCTTAGATAAAGCTAGGAGGTACAACCCCAATAAACCAAACCAAATCCAGCATGCATGGTCCCTTGGACCTTATGTATAGCATATATGGATGCATACATAGATGGTTGGATGCAGGGATGGATGCATTGGCCGTTTTAACGGCGCCGTTTAATCAATGCTGCAGTTCTGCAGCTAGTGACGACTAGGTCACGAACACCCCACACATGCAAATCCAATGGATGCATGCATTGATGCATGGATGGATGGATGGCTGCATGCATGCATGCAAACATGCATAGATGGATGGATGGACGGCTGCATGCATGGATGCATTGATGGATGCATGTTAAAACAATTTTCTAGAGCGCATTGATTTTTATCATCGGCTATTGGACTTCAAACATTTGGTCATTCTGACACATT